>JAPEVW010000060.1:875000-1122500 GCA_027921565.1 Artemia sinica | reverse complement strand
TTTGGCACAAAAAGTTGTCAGCGCTTTTGGTTCAACTCACACCTGCGAATCGTTTTTTCTAAATTAATTTAAAAAAAATTTCCACAAAATAAGTTTTTAAAGAAAAGTAAAGAACTTCATTAAACAAAATGAGCAAAAATAAAAGCAAATAATCTACCAAGCGTGAAACTACCAAAAATCAGCATCGATAAATGAATGAAACCCAAAACGAACAGAAATTACAATCAATAACCGAGTCAAACTCATAACGAGCAGAAATTAACATAAGTTGGGCGCAAAACCCCTGTGCCTTCCCAAGGCCAGAACAAAATCTGCACTTTACTGAAAAAATACAAATGAATGTGCATTGTCAGTTTAATATACATATACTGATATTTAGTAATCAAAATGATAATATTATTTTTGGATTGATAATATTGGATTTTTGAGCATAATTTAAAAAAACGATCAGAATTAAAAAAAACAACAATTTTTTCAACTGAAAGTAAGGAGCAACATCAAAACTGAAAACGAGCAGAAAGTATTGCGTAAGTGATTGGGTTGCCCCCTAGTCATTACCTCCCTCTTTACGTTAGATAACATAATTTGCACTTTACTGAAAAAATATAAATGTTTTTACTTTTATAAATTTAATCAATTAAACAATATTAACATTTTGATTACTAAATATCAGTATATGTATATTAAACTGACAATGCAAATTCATTTGTATTTTTTTCAGTAAAGTGAAAATTATGTTCTGGCCTTGGGAAGGCATAGGGGCTTTGAGCCCAACTTATGTTAATTTCTGCTCGTTTTGAGTTTGACTCGGTTATTTATTGTAATTTCTGCTCTTTTTTGGTTTCATTTATTTATCGATGCTGATTTGTGGTAGTTTCACGTTTGGTAGATTATTTGATTTTATTTTTGCTCATTATTTGTTTCATGGAATTATTTACTTTTCTTTAAAAACTTATTTTGTGGAAACGGTTTTTTTATTAATTTCTGTTCGTTTTATATTGATATCAAATAAAAAAAAACAAGTTTTTTAAACTGAAAGTAAGGAGCGACATTAAAACTTAAAACGAACAGAAATTACTCCGTATATGAAAGGGGATGTCCCCTCCTCAACGCCTCGCTCTTTACGCTAAAGTTTGACTCTGTCTCACAACTTTATTTTTTAAAACAATAAAAAACTTTAGCGTAAAGAGCGAGGCGTTGAAGAGGGGACAGTCCCTTTCATATACGGAGTAATTTCTGTTCGTTTTAAGTTTTAATGTCGCTCCTTACTTTCAGTTTAAAAAACTTGTTTTTTTTATTTAATTTCTGATCGTTTTCTTAGTTAATGCAGGGATGTTTCCCCCCTCTTTAAAAAATCGAGTAAATTTTCTCAGGCTCGTAGCCTTTGATGAGTAATACTAAACTTAATAAAATTTATATATTTAGAATCAGCATTATAAACACATTCTTTTGATACATTTATTGACATCAAAATTCCGTTTTTAAAAGTTTCGATTACTATTGAGCCGTATCGCTTGTTTTTTTATTGTTTTTTTTTTTATCACGTATATGTTATTACGTATATGAGGGGGTTCTCCCCTTAGTCAATACCACGCTCTTTACGTTAAAAGTTAAAAAAAAATTTGATTCACAAACCCCTGAATCACAAAGGCCGTTTAATTAGAATAGATAGCTCTTTTGAAAGCACTAAAAGAAACTGTAGCGTAAAGAGCGAGGTATTGACTTGGGGGAGAACCCCCTCACATACGTTATAATTTCTGTTCGTTTTAAGTTCTAATATTCCTTCTTACATTTCAGTTGAAAAAACTTGTTTTGTTTTTTTTATTTAATTTCTGATCGTTTTTTAAATAATGCTTGGAAATCCGGCGCCCCCTTCATAGAAATGTCCCTTACCCCAAAGAAACATTCTCCACGGAAATATTCTCCAGATTAACCCCCTCGTCTAGCCCCCCCCCCTCCAGAAAAAATCCTTCCTGAAAATGGTTGTATACTTCCCAATAACCAATAAATAATGCTGGCAAGTCCGGCGCCCCCTTCATGGCAATTTCCCTTCCCCCATGAAAACTTCCTTCATGAACAGATCCTCCAACATAACCACCGACCCACCCTTCCTCCCACTACCAGAAAAAAAACCTCCTGAAAACTTCTGTATACTTCCCAATAACCAATACTATATGTTAACATTGGTAAAGTTCATAACTTTTAGCCCTCCCTCTGGGAACTTCGGGGGATTAAGTCATCCTAAAAGACATATTTATCATATTTTCGACCATGCTGAACAAAATGGCTATCTCAAAATTTTGATCGGGTGACTTTGGGAAAAAAATAAGCGTGGGAGGGGGTCTAGTTGCCCTCCATTTTTTTGGTCACTTAAAAAGGGCACTAGAACTTTAAATTTCAGTTCCAATGAGCCCTCCCACGATATTCTAGGACCACTGGGTCGATACGATCACCCCTGGAAAAAAAAAACAAAAAAGAAACAAACAAACAAACAAACAAATAAACACGCATCCGTGATCTTTCTTCTGGCAAAAAATGTAAAATTCCACATTTTTGTAGATAGGAGCTTGAAACCTCTACAGTAGGGTTCTCTGATACGCTGAATATGATGGTGTGATTTTCATTAAGGTTCTATAACTTTTAGGAGGTCTTTCCCCCTTTTTTTGAAAATCAGCCAAATTTTCTCAGGCGCGTAACTTTTGATGGGTAGCACTAAACTTGATGAAAGTTATATATTTGAAATCAGCATTGAAATCTGATTCTTTTGATATATCTATTGGTATCAAAACCCGTTTCCTAGAGTTTCGGTTACCATTGAGCCGGGTCGCTCCTTACTTACAGTTCGTTACCAGAACTGTTTGATAGTCTTTTCAGGGGAAAAGAAAATAATACTTTAAATCTTTTCGTTTTTTTAAGGCTTTATAGTTTAGCCTGCTATTTATATGCTAGAGAAAAATTTTAAGCAATGTTTAACAACATACACCCTTTTAAAAATCTGGACACAAATAGTAGTGTTTAATTTAGTTTCATACCTCCTCTAGTTGACCTAAAATGGAAAACTTGATACCAGTCGCAAAAAATCTGTTTACTTTCTTTGAGAGCTTGGATACACTTACGCTATTTTGATTTGGTTAAATTTAAAGAGTAGAAGTAGCCCCGAAAGTTTGAATATAATACCCTCAGTCATTCTTGGGATACTGCTGAGATGCCTTATTGGGAATTAGCATTAACACAGTGCATTTTGGTTTAATCTTAAGGCAACATTTATTTTTTAAACATAATGGGCAAATGGGAGGTTGGGGGTGGGAGGGGGATTATTTTTCCTCCAATCACTTTCGACTATTAAAAAGGGCATCAGCCGTTTCTATTTTGAATCGAATGAGCCCTTTTCGAAGTTCCTATGACAACTCCTTCGATACGAATTGCCCTGGTCTAAACAACAACAACAACAACAAAAAATAATACATTATACCCAGATCGATCTTTACTATAAAAATGTCAAGCCTTCCAATCACTTTCGACTATTAAAAAGGGCACTAGGCCTTTCGATTTCCAATCGAATGAGCCCCTTTTGAATTTCTACGACAACGCTTTCTATGGACACCTTATATGTCCCCTGGGCATAAATTGCAACCCTTACCCTAAGGGCTGTTAGGGTGGTTGTCATTCTCTAAGACCTAATTTCCAGAACTTTCAACTACGTTAAACAAATGGCTATTTCAAAATTTTGATTGGATGTGTTTGGGGAAATGGTGGGCGTGAGAGGGGCGTTAGTCGCTCTCCAATCACTTTCAACTATTAAAAAAGGCACTAGCGTTTTCAATTTCCAATCAAATGAGCCCTTTTGAGCCCTTTTTCTACGACAACACTTTGAATAAAACCTTTTATGCCCCCAGGGCATAACTTACAACCTTTGCCCTGGGGGCTCTGGGCGGTTTTGTCATCCTTAAATACATAATTTCCAGAACTTTCAACTACGTTGAACAAAGTGGATATCTCTAAACTTTGATTGAATGTTTTTGGGGAAATGGTGGGCGTGGGAGGGGGGGTTAATTACTCTCCACTCACTTTCGACTATTAAAAAGGGCAATTTCAATTTCCAATCAAATGAGCCGTTTTTGAAATTTCCACAAAAACTTTCTATATAAACCTTATGTGCCCCCAGGGCATAATTCACAACCTTTGTCCTGAGGGCTGTGGGGGAGTGTCTTCCTCAAAACATAATTTCGATCTGGAAATCAACTACGCTGAACAAAATGGCTATCTCAAAATTTTGATTGGATGTGTTTCGGGAAAAGGTGGGCGTGGAAGGGGTGTTAGTTGCCTTCCAATCACTTTCGACTATTAAAAAGGGCACAAGCCACTCCAATTTACAATTGAATGAGCCCTTTTCGAAGTTTCTACGACACCTTCTTCGATACGAAGTGTCCTGGTCTAAAGAAAAAAAAAAGAAAAAATAATACATTGTGCCAACATCGTTTGTATATGCCCCCAGGGCATAAATTAAAACGCTTGCCCTGAGGGATGTGGGGGAGTGTCCTCCTCAAAAACATATTTTCTATCCGGAAATCAACTACGCTGAACAAAATGGCTATCTCAAAATTTTGATTGGATGTGTTTCGGGAAAAAGTGGGCGTGGAAGGGGTGTTAGTTGCCTTCCAATCACTTTCGACTATTAAAAAGGGCACAAGCCACTCCAATTTACAATTGAATGAGCCCTTTTCGAAGTTTCTACGACACCTTCTTCGATACGAAGTGCCCTGGTCTAAAGAAAAAAAAAGAAAAAATAATAAATTGTGCCAACATCGTTCGTATATGCCCCCAGGGCATAAATTAAAACCCTTGCCCTGAGGGATGTGGGGGAGTGTCCTCCTCAAAAACATATTTTCTATCCGGAAATCAACTACGCTGAACAAAATGGCTATCTCAAAATTTTGATTGGATGTGTTTCGGGAAAAGGTGGGCGTGGAAGGGGTGTTAGTTGCCTTCCAATCACTTTCGACGATTCAAAAGGGCACAAGCTACTCCAATTTCCAATTTAATGAGCCCTTTTCGAAGTTCCTACGACACCTTCTTCGATACGAAGTGCCCTGGTCTAAAGGAAGAAAAAAATAATACATTGTGCCGACATCGTTCTTATATGCCCCCAGGGCATAACTTAAAACCCTTGCCCTGAGGGTTGTGGGGGAGTGTGCTCCTCAAAAACATATTTTCTATGTGGAAATCAACTACGCTAAACAAAATGGCTATCTCAAAATTTTGATTGGATGCGTTTGGGAAATAGTGGGCGTTGAAGGGGTGTTAGTTGCCTTCCAATCACTTTCGACTATTGAAAAGGGCACAAGCCAATCCAATTTCCAATCAAATGAGCCCGTTTCGAAGTTTCTACGACAACTCCTTCGATACGAAGTGCCCTGGTATGGAAAAAAAAATAAAAAAAATAAATAAATAAATAATAAATTGTTCCAACATCGTTCTTTACTTAGGCAGCGCGATTGCGCTGCCTATGATGAAATTGACCAAACACAAAAGACGCAAAAAACATAAAGGACGCTAACCTTCAACACCAATTACGATGTGCAAATACCCAAATTGAGATCAAATTGCAAAAGTTAAGTGAAAAAGAGGAGATACAAATATCGCACTAGTGAAATAAATATTTTTCTATGATTTTAATTTTTTTTTATTTCGTTATTTTTTTTAATATTATATATTTTTTACAATGTGCATTTAGTATCATTATTGTTATTATATTATCTACGTTTATTTGTAAAAATAATAGTAAAAAAAATTATGAAAATTCATTATTTTTCAATTTGTCACTCCAAAAAATATCTATAATAGGTCTAAATATAATATGGGTATATATCATTTTATATGCGGCCCGCGGAGTTATGATGCATTTCCAAAGTGGCTCGCAAGATAATTTGGGTTGGCCACCCCTGCTCTAGATTAATAAAACATATTCCAAAATAATGCTTAATAAATTGAACAAGACGGGTACATAATTGGATCTTATTGGAAATATTCAAGGTTTAGCCAATGGAGGAAAATCCCTAATATCTCCTTAATTGATATTATTTATTTTCTTAAAAAACTGATTGGGAAAAGGTTTAATTTTAAAAGGCTGATAACCTAATGAGCCTATAAAATAACACTTTAATAATTCAATTTTTTAGCTCATATTTAAAACACGTCCTCTAGATTGATCAACATATATTCCAAAATGGTGCTTAAAAATTCCTCTAGATTGATCAACATATATTCCAAAATAGTGCTTAAAAATTTGGAAAAAACTTGTATATAATTAGTTCTTACTAGAAATATTCATCTTTTAATTTAATTTAATATTATTTATTTTATTAAATAGCTCGTAGGAAAAGGTTTAATTTTAAAAGGCTGATAACCTGATGAGCCTATAAAATAACACTTTAATAATTCAATTTTTTAGCTCATATTTAAAACACGTCCTCTAGATTGATCAACATATATTCCAAAATGGTGCTTAAAAATTCCTCTAGATTGATCAACATATATTCCAAAATAGTGCTTAAAAATTTGGAAAAAACTTGTATATAATTAGTTCTTACTAGAAATATTCATCTTTTAATTTAATTTAATATTATTTATTTTATTAAATAGCTCGTAGGAAAAGGTTTAATTTTAAAAGGCTGATAACCTAATGAGCCTATAAAATAACACTTTAATAATTCAATTTTTTAGCTCATATTTAAAACACGTCCTCTAGATTGATCAACATATATTCCAAAATGGTGCTTAAAAATTCCTCTAGATTGATCAACATATATTCCAAAATAGTGCTTAAAAATTTGGAAAAAACTTGTATATAATTAGTTCTTACTAGAAATATTCATCTTTTAATTTAATTTAATATTATTTATTTTATTAAATAGCTCGTAGGAAAAGGTTTAATTTTAAAAGGCTGATAACCTAATGAGCCTATAAAATAACACTTTAATAATTCAATTTTTTAGCTCATATTTAAAACACGTCCTCTAGATTGATCAACATATATTCCAAAATGGTGCTTAAAAATTCCTCTAGATTGATCAACATATATTCCAAAATAGTGCTTAAAAATTTGGAAAAAACTTGTATATAATTAGTTCTTACTAGAAATATTCATCTTTTAATTTAATTTAATATTATTTATTTTATTAAATAGCTCGTAGGAAAAGGTTTAATTTTAAAAGGCTGATAACCTAATGAGCCTATAAAATAACACTTTAATAATTCAATTTTTTAGCTCATATTTAAAACACGTCCTCTAGATTGATCAACATATATTCCAAAATAGTGCTTAAAAATTTGGAAAAAACTTGTATATAATTAGTTCTTACTAGAAATATTCATCTTTTAATTTAATTTAATATTATTTATTTTATTAAATAGCTCGTAGGAAAAGGTTTAATTTTAAAAGGCTGATAACCTAATGAGCCTATAAAATAACACTTTAATAATTCAATTTTTTAGCTCATATTTAAAACACGTCCTCTAGATTGATCAACATATATTCCAAAATGGTGCTTAAAAATTCCTCTAGATTGATCAACATATATTCCAAAATAGTGCTTAAAAATTTGGAAAAAACTTGTATATATTTAGTTCTTACTAGAAATATTCATCTTTTTATTTAATTTAATATTATTTATTTTATTAAATAGCTCGTAGGAAAAGGTTTAATTTTAAAAGGCTGATAACCTAATGAGCCTATAAAATAACACTTTAATAATTCGATTTTTTAGCTCATATTTAAAACACGTCCTCTAGATAGATCAACATATATTCCAAAATGGTGCTTAAAAACTCCTCTAGATTGATCAACATATATTCCAAAATAGTGCTTAAAAATTTGGAAAAACTTGTATATAATTAGTTCTTACTAGAAATATTCATCTTTTAATTTAATTTAATATTATTTATTTTATTAAATAGCTCCTAGGAAATGGTTTAATTTTAAAAGGCTGATAACCTAATGAGCCTATAAAATAACACTTTAATAATTCAATTTTTTAGCTCATATTTAAAACACGTCCTCTAGATTGATCAACATATATTCCAAAATGGTGCTTAAAAATTTCTCTAGATTGATCAACATATATTCCAAAATAGTGCTTAAAAATTTGGAAGAAACTTGTATATAATTAGTTCTTACTAGAAATATTCATCTTTTAATTTAATTTAATATTATTTATTTTATTAAATAGCTCGTAGGAAAAGGTTTAATTTTAAAAGGCTGATAACCTAATGAGCCTATAAAATAACACTTTAATAATTCAATTTTTTAGCTCATATTTAAAACACGTCCTCTAGATTGATCAACATATATTCCAAATGGTGCTTAAAAATTCCTCTAGATTGATCAACATATATTCCAAAATAGTGCTTAAAAATTTGGAAAAAACTTGTATATAATTAGTTCTTACTAGAAATATTCATCTTTTAATTTAATTTAATATTATTTATTTTATTAAATAGCTCGTAGGAAAAGGTTTAATTTTAAAAGGCTGATAACCTAATGAGCCTATAAAATAACACTTTAATAATTCAATTTTTTAGCTCATATTTAAAACACGTCCTCTAGATTGATCAACATATATTCCAAAATGGTGCTTAAAAATTCCTCTAGATTGATCAACATATATTCCAAAATAGTGCTTAAAAATTTGGAAAAAACTTGTATATAATTAGTTCTTACTAGAAATATTCATCTTTTAATTTAATTTAATATTATTTATTTTATTAAATAGCTCGTAGGAAAAGGTTTAATTTTAAAAGGCTGATAACCTAATGAGCCTATAAAATAACACTTTAATAATTCAATTTTTTAGCTCATATTTAAAACACGTCCTTTAGATTGATCAACATATATTCCAAAATGGTGCTTAAAAATTCCTCTAGATTGATCAACATATATTCCAAAATAGTGCTTAAAAATTTGGAAGAAACTTGTATATAATTAGTTCTTACTAGAAATATTCATCTTTTAATTTAATTTAATATTATTTATTTTATTAAATAGCTCGTAGGAAAAGGTTTTAATTTTAAAAGGCTGATAACCTAATGAGCCTATAAAATAACACTTTAATAATTCAATTTTTTAGCTCATATTTAAAACACGTCCTCTAGATTGATCAACATATATTCCAAAATGGTGCTTAAAAATTCCTCTAGATTGATCAACATATATTCCAAAATAGTGCTTAAAAATTTGGAAAAAACTTGTATATAATTAGTTCTTACTAGAAATATTCATCTTTTAATTTAATTTAATATTATTTATTTTATTAAATAGCTCGTAGGAAAAGGTTTAATTTTAAAAGGCTGATAACCTAATGAGCCTATAAAATAACACTTTAATAATTCAATTTTTTAGCTCATATTTAAAACACGTCCTCTAGATTGATCAACATATATTCCAAAATGGTGCTTAAAAATTCCTCTAGATTGATCAACATATATTCCAAAATAGTGCTTAAAAATTTGGAAAAACTTGTATATAATTAGTTCTTACTAGAAATATTCATCTTTTAATTTAATTTAATATTATTTATTTTATTAAATAGCTCGTAGGAAAAGGTTTAATTTTAAAAGGCTGATAACCTAATGAGCCTATAAAATAACACTTTAATTATTCAATTTTTTAGCTCATATTTAAAACACGTCCTCTAGATTGATCAACATATATTCCAAAATGGTGCTTAAAAATTCCTCTAGATTGATCAACATATATTCCAAAATAGTGCTTAAAAATTTGGAAGAAACTTGTATATAATTAGTTCTTACTAGAAATATTCATCTTTTAATTTAATTTAATATTATTTATTTTATTAAATAGCTCGTAGGAAAAGGTTTAATTTTAAAAGGCTGATAACCTAATGAGCCTATAAAATAACACTTTAATAATTCAATTTTTAAGCTCATATTTAAAACATGTCCTCTAGATTGATCAATATATATTCCAAAATGGTGCTTAAAATTCCTCTAGATTGATCAACATATATTCCAAAATAGTGCTTAAAAATTTGGAAAAAACTTGTATATAATTAGTTCTTACTAGAAATATTCATCTTTTAATTTAATTTAATATTATTTATTTTATTAAATAGCTCGTAGGAAAAGGTTTAATTTTAAAAGGCTGATAACCTAATGAGCCTATAAAATAACACTTTAATAATTCAATTTTTTAGCTCATATTTAAAACACGTCCTCTAGATTGATCAACATATATTCCAAAATGGTGCTTAAAAATTCCTCTAGATTGATCAACATATATTCCAAAATAGTGCTTAAAAATTTGGAAAAAACTTGTATATAATTAGTTCTTACTAGAAATATTCATCTTTTAATTTAATTTAATATTATTTATTTTATTAAATAGCTCGTAGGAAAAGGTTTAATTTTAAAAGGCTGATAACCTAATGAGCCTATAAAATAACACTTTAATAATTCAATTTTTTAGCTCATATTTAAAACACGTCCTCTAGATTGATCAACATATATTCCAAAATGGTGCTTAAAAATTCCTCTAGATTGATCAACATATATTCCAAAATAGTGCTTAAAAATTTGGAAAAAAAACTTGTATATAATTAGTTCTTACTAGAAATATTCATCTTTTAATTTAATTTAATATTATTTATTTTATTAAATAGCTCGTAGGAAAAGGTTTAATTTTAAAAGGCTGATAACCTAATGAGCCTATAAAATAACACTTTAATAATTCAATTTTTTAGCTCATATTTAAAACACGTCCTCTAGATTGATCAACATATATTCCAAAATGGTGCTTAAAATTTGGAAAAAACTTGTATATAATTAGTTCTTACTAGAAATATTCATCTTTTAATTTAATTTAATATTATTTATTTTATTAAATAGCTCGTAGGGAAAGGTTTAATTTTGAAAGGCTGATAACTTAATGAGCCTCTAAAATAACACTTTAATAATTTTATTTTTTTTTTCTCAATTTAAAAGACGTTCATTCCTCTAGATTGATCAACACATATTCCAAAATAATGCTTCATAAATTGGAAAAGTGTAGTTAATTAGTTCTTATTGGAAATATTCAACTTTTAGCCTATGGAAGAAACTTTCTAATATTTCCTTACTTGATATTATTTATTTGCTTAAAAAACTGGTAGGAAAAAGGTTTAATTTTAAGAGGTTGATAATCTAATGAGTCTCTAAAATAACACTTTAATAATTCAATTTTTTAGCTCAATTTAAAAGACGTTCATTCGCTAGATTGATCAACAGATAATCCAAAATAATGCTTAATAAATTGAAAAAAAACGTGCACATAATTAGTTCTTATTGGAAATATTCAATTTTTAGCCAATGGAGGAAACTCTAATATCTCCTTAATTGATATTATTTATTTTCTTAAAAACTGTTTGAGAAAAAGTTTAATTTTAAGAGGTTGATAATCTAATGAGTCTCTAAAATAACACTTTAATAATTCAATTTTTTAGCTCAATTTAAAAGACGTTCATTCTCTAGATTAATCAACGCATTTTACAATTAAATTAAAAAAATAAGTTTTTCAACTGAAAGTAAGGAGCAATATTAAAACTTAAAACAAACAGGAATTTTTACGTATATGAGGAGGTTTGCTCTACCTCAAAACATCGCTCTTTACGCTTAAGTTTTTTAGTACTTATAAAAAAAGCTTCCTATTGTTCAAATTAAACAAACATGGTGTTTCAGGAGTTGTTCTTAAAGAATTCAGACAAAATTAAAACTTTATCGTAAAGAGCGAGGTGTTGAGGAAGAACAACCCCCTCATATACGTATTGCCCATACTTATACATATGGGCAAATTTTGGAACTTAAAGACCTTTCCTCAGGGACTGTGGGAGGGGGGGGGGGTCATGATATCTCAAAAGGCATACCTATTCGGCTTTTCAACTATGCTGAACAAAATGGCTACCTAAAAATTTTAATCGGAAGATTTTTAGAAATGGGAGGGGGCCTAGGTGCCCTCCAATTTTTTGTCACTTACAAAGGGCACTAGAAGTTTTAATTTCGTTCCAATGAGCCCTCTTCCGATATTCTAGGACCAGTGGGCTGATACAATAACCACTGAAAAAAAACACACATCCGTGATTTTTCTTCTAGCAAAAAAAAATACAAAATTCCACAATTTTGCAGACAGGAGCTTGAAACCTCTATAGTAAGGTTCTCTAATAGGCTGAATCTAATGGTGTGATTTTTACTAAGAATCTATGACTTTTAGGGGTGTCTCCTCCTTTTTTCGAAAATAAGGCAAATCTTTTCAGGCTCTCAACCTTTAATGGGTGAAACTAAACTTAATGAAACTTATATATTTGAAATCAGCATAAAAAGACAATTCTTTTGATTTATCTATTGGTATCAAAATTCCGTTTTTTAGAGTTTCGGTTGCTATTGAGCCAGGTCGCTCCTTACTTACAGTTCGTTTACCACGAACTGTTCGAAATAATGCTTAATAAATTGAAAAAAAAAACTTATTTTATTAGTTTTTATTGGAAATATTCAACTTTTAGCCAATGGAGGGAACTCTGAAACATATCTTTGATTTAAATTATTTATTTTCTTAAAAAGCTGGTTGGGAAAAGGTTTAACTTTAAAAGGCGGATAACCTAATGCTCTAAAATAACACTTTAATAATTCAAGTTCTTAGCTTAATTTAAAAGACGTTCATTCTCAGGATTGATCAACCCACATAGCAAATTAATGCTTAATAAATTAGAAAAAAAACTTACATAAAAATAGCTGTTATTGGAAATATTCAACTTTTAGCCACTTGAGGAAACTAACATCTGCTCAATTGATATTATTTATTTTCTTAAAAACCTGGCTGGGAAAAAGTTTAATTTTAAAAGGCTGATAATTTTTTGGTTGATAAAACACATTGCAAAATAATACTTAGTAAACCTGAAAAAAAAAACTTTTATATAATTAGTTCTGATTGGAAAAAATTCAACATTTAGTCATGGGAGGAACCTCTCTAATATATTCAGTATTTATTTTCTTAAGAAATTAGATGGATAAAAAGCTTCGTTTGAAACCTAGTATTAATTAGCTTAATGTGCCTCGGAATCAATTTTAAGTTTTACTCAACTAGAGAAATCTTTTTCACAAGAAAAACTTCCATCTACAGTACAACACCCAACTTTCTAATTATAAATTCAGGACAAGAAGAGAGGAGGGAAAGTTGAAAGCGCTTCACACCATAACACATCTATTTAAGATTAGAATCAGAGCCAGGAAAGATTTGGAAAACAAAAGGGTCTACTTACCAGGGCCTGAATTTCAAAGCAAGCAAGGGAAAATAAAATCTTATAAACAAAGTTATAATGATACAAGTCTATCTCTAAAAAAAAACACAAAAGCATGAAGGACACAAAAAAAAGTTATGAATAGAGGTTAATATTGAAGCTTTTGCTGAAAGGAAAGTCTATGTGCTAATGCAGGTTGTAGACCAGAGAGTGCGAAAAACTGAAGCTCGCCACCAAGGCAAAAACAGTCAACGCTATCTAGCCTTATCCAGCGCTAGAGAGCGTAATAACGTTAACTAGTTAACATAACGTTAATTATAACGTTAACATAACATTAATCAACGTTAATATAACGTTAATTAGATAGCGTCATAATGTTAATCATAGCGTTAATTGCAAAAACCAAAACAAAATGCTAGTTCTGTCTATTTTTGTATATATTCTTTTATCTTTAGCTTTACGTAAGGTTGAAAATTAAAGAACACATCTTTCCAAAAAGACACAACAAGTGTTTTCGTGTAGATTATTTTAAAAATTAGTCTTTGCCCTGTGCATTGACCTTACCTTAACTGTTTTACGCTCAATATCATTTTTTTTAGTGGATGTTGCCACATAGTTGCCAGTTTCTCATACCCATTATGGTGGATGAAAAGACAAATCCTATAGAATGTCAAGGTGTTCTTATGCCTAGGTGTCAACTTGAAAGGGACTGGCGGCCAGACCCAGCAAAGCAAAAGCTGAATGGATAACTGAAAATTCTAAAAACGGCTCGAAAACATTTGTCAGGAATTATAAATTTTAACCGTCAATATGTTGGGATTACATCAGTCTGACGGGACTAAGCCGAACTTTACCCCTAATACACATAAAAATAAACGCACCCATGGTACATATTTGTTATTTCTGTTAGTAAAAGAAAAACTACAAAAATGAGCAAAAAAAAATAAACGTCTGAAAACTTAAGTTTCGTCTAAATATACAATTAGGTGCTTAGAATTTGCATCTAAGCTTTTAGGTCAAACTGAAAACTGAAAAATTAAATAAACTAAAATATAATATAAATAAAATCAATAAACTAAAATATAAATAAAAAACAAAACCTACACAGTAACATAATAATTTAGCATTCCCAACTTCTTTTAAATTTCAAGAGTAAGATTTGAAACAAAATTTACCGACTTAGAAGGATTTGAAGTATTGGAAGTTATTACTTACAACGGAAAGTTGTCATTGGTCTACTTTCTTTTATTTCTTCCTTCTTTAAGTTTTAAACAAAGAGGAAAAGACGGATAAATTAAAGTGTGTTTTAATTTCATTGGTTGGTATATGTGACATATTTCCGTTGTTTATGACGAAAAGTGTCATTACTAAAAACGCCATTATTGAAAATGTCATATATGACGTATATATGACATTATTTGCATGTGTGACATATTTTCGAACGCCGATCATGTTGTTCCATATTTCTGGACAGAAAAATAACCCCACCTCTTTAGAACTAGGTTAACTAATGCTGGGGGACACATATGACAGATGCAATTTCTGGAGAGACAAATAATTCTACGTTACTATTTTTCTCCATGACCACACTGCCTTTTCTATGACGAAATCAATAAGAATTCCAAATAGGGATAGGTCCTTTTATTAGACAGTGAAACGAAAATATAAAAACAAAGACTCTAAATATTTCGATGACACAGTCGGTCATCATCATCAGTAGAGTTACTAATATATCAAAATTAAAACAAAATGCTTTTATAATAAACAAAATACTCTAACTATACTAACTCTACTGATGATGATGACCGACTGTGTCATCGAAATATTTAGAGTCTTTGTTTTTATATTTTCGTTTCACTGTCTGATAAAAGGACCTATCCCTATTTGGAATTCTTATTGATTTCGTCATAGAAAAGGCAGTGTGGTCATGGAGAAAAATAGTAACGTCGTATATATGGGGATGACAGACCAACTTCAGAATAAGCAACATTTCATTTGCTATTGCAAGAATAAAATGATAAATTTAGCACCTGTAATTTCAGCATTATTTCATTTTTAATTAGAAGGATATTCAACGAGTATTATAAGATTCAAGAACAGTTAGTGAACTTTCTAAGTCAATGGTCCGGTAACCTGCTTTGACCTGCAATTTCCAAGAAAATTGTACCACCTTTACTCAACGCAGTATTAAAATAATTCAAGAACAGTTTGTGAACTTTTTAAGTCAATGGACCGGTAACTTGCTTTGACCCGGAAGTGATGATTCTGTTTAGAATAAAAGCAGTTTATTTTAATTTTGATATATTAGTAACTCTACTGATGATGATGACGACCGACTGTGTCATCGAAATATTTAGAGTCTTTGTTTTTATATTTTCGTTTCCCTGTCTAATAAAAGGACCTATCCCTATTTGGAATTCTTATTGATTTCGTTAAATAATTCTACCTTTTCTATAAGCAATTTTTCAATTCTTCTATTGGTGTTAACCTGCGTATTTGATAAAATGTGCCTTTATATATATGCATATACTTATATTGTGAACAAATTATGGCTGCTTTAAAAAGAACAAAAAAGTAAAGAAAAAAAAAGTTTTAAGAGATGTTTTTTTATACGCAATTTCTCAATTCCTCTATGGGTGTTAACCTGCCTATTGTTTATAAAATGTATCTTTAAATAAATGCATATATTTATATTGTGAAAAAATTGTGGCTCTTTTGTCTCTAAAAATTATAATCTAGAGCAGTAATGGAGCCTTTCTTCAAAAGCCTGACATTGGCGGGATTCAAATCCATGGCAAACTATGCGGTAGTTTGGCACCGGCACTCTACCGTTTAGAATCAATTTTATTATGCGCTTAGACGCTTATGCGTTAAACGGCATTCAGACACTTGATATAGTCTAGGATCTTGCCCGAAAATGAAAAAATCATGCTCAAATATTCAAGACAGGGTTCGACAACTACCAATCTACGCGAAGGATAGATTCAGACTCAATCCAAAACATATTCTACCGTCTGAATGCCATTTTAAGGTAAATCGTATATATCTTGATAATGCACAATTTTTACTTAGCATGGAAAATCTTTTTCCTTGATTATTTTGGTGGGAAGATGCAAGATGGCTGCATCTGAGTTAGCTGTTAGATAAACTGAAATATAAATGAATCAATCGTAAATTTACACAGTAGCATAACAATTTAGTATTCCTGCATTTTTTAAATTACAAGAATAAGGTTTGAAACACCATTTCCCGACTTGGCAGGATCTTAACTGTGTAAGTTATTACCACAGTTTATATAATTATCCAGTATGATCATTCCCTATCTCACCCATTATAAAAACCCGGACCGGGGTGCGAGTGCTCCAGAGAACGTAGAAACATAGGCGGCATCAGATCTTTTCACGGGTAGACAAGTCAGACGCGAAACAATCGGAAACAAGTGGAAACCCGCTATTACGAATAATGCACTTAGTAACCATTTCTCATTGATAGACGCAAACACACTGATCCATAACTGCACGAAGAAGTGGGAGGAGCTTTTTGTTCGCACCGAGAACGAAGACCAGAAATGATCTGCTATAAGCTTACTGGATAATTATATAAACTGTGGTTATTACTCACAACGAAAAATCGCCATTGTTCTTCTTTCTTTATTCAGATTCGACTTTAAGTCACAAAATGATTGTACGCTTACATTCTACGCTACAAAAATAAACACGAGCACTACATTAATTAGGAGATATTTAATTATGTTTGGTTTAATGTTTATTAAATATTTCGATCAGTACTTCATCATAAATTCCGGTGCATCTTGACACAATCGGGCTGAATAATAGGCCAAAAACAATTCAATGCATTTTTATAGGTAAATCCTTGGTATTTTTAATTAATTATAATATAAGAATGCCTATGTAAAAATACTGGGATTAAAAACTTTCAGTGTGAGAAAATTATTGGCGGATATTTAGGTATGACACCTGAAAATAATAAAAACTATTCCAAGTGTTTAGGTTCCCTCGGTGAAGCCTGTTTTATTTCAAGCTCAGCACAAGTCTAATCATCTAGAGCCCCAAATGTAATAATTATAGCGATTAACCTGGTCATTTACAAAAAATGTCACTTCACTAAATGAACAATGAAAGAGCTAATTAAAAGCTTCAAAATTATTGATACTCTTTGACCATAAAACCGGCAAATTTTTTAAAAACTATTTTCAAGCAAAAGCAAAACGGTCGACAGTTTTAATTTGCCATAACAGCTGAATAATTGTCCAGAAAATTTGTATGGTAGCATTCAGCACGCTTAGTACTAAACATCTACGAGCAATGAAAACGTAAAAGATCTGCACACCATCTACACATTTATTTCTGCTTCCTTTTAATCTAGGCCTATTACCCATAGACTAGTATAGGCTACAGTCCACGGACCCGTATGCTTGCTGACAAATTTATAGTTTTAAATGATCAAAATATTCTAGAATTTTACATAACCAATTATTCATTTGGCTTTATATGAAACTTTTATATAACTGAATAATTCAATTAGTTTAGAGTGAAACTCTTGATTCAAATAAATAGACCCAGAAAGGTAACAATCCAATAGAAAAAAAAGACCCAATCTCAATGCCTAATCATATTCAATCAGAGAAGCTGGGCTTAGTGTAAAGCTGCATTTCTTCGAATTTCACATTATAACTTGTTTTTTCTTAGATAAAATTAATTATAATGATTGGCATTTAGTCATTTAAGAGGCTTCCTAAAATGATTCCTGATTAGACAGGCGCTGAAAGGAGCAGGTTATAACAGGTCTATATGTAGGTGACTAGGGAGGAGGGGCCTCAGGTACAGGCCCCCCTCCCTTTGAGTCATCCAATAACACAGACTAAAAGTCCTTGCATGGTACTGCAAATAAAATGCAGCAATATGTCGACAGTAAGTTTAATGCTTTACGAAAAGCTAAATCGAAATTTCTAATTTAAAGCTAAAGATAAATTTTCTTAAATTTCAAGAACTTGATTTGTTAATAAAAGTAAGTTCCCAAAGGGTAAATAGAACCGTTTTTTCTCAGTATTTTTAGTATTTTTGTTTTATCGCTTAAGATTACTTTAAAAAGATAGTGTCAGAGAAATAAGATAGAGTGAAAACTCAGAAACTGTTTTACATTTCCACAACTATGCAAAAACAAAACTAAGATTTAATAAGCAGAACTAGGTTAGTCAATCATAACAATGTAACATGCTAAAAATATAGAATAAAAACAATCAGCGTCATCTATTCCACTATAATTAAGCAGTACATCATGCTAACAGGCAAGTGAAGGTGCTTGGCACAGTAGATAAATACAATTTAAATATAAAGTATTATTGATGTATTTTATATTAGAAAAAATATAAAAAGTTTATGTCTATAAAACAGATACAAATTAAAATGACGTAGACGGTAAAAACCAAAAAATATATATTTTTATACGTAAAATGTATTTTAGCAAACGTTTTCATACAGTCCTTTAGTGTTTATATGACCACGACTTGATTGACATAACTCGGCCGAAAAAACCGATTCTAACCTGTCAGTCAAGACGCATGTCGACAGGACCCTGCAGACAGGCTCTCGCTGGGACATAAAGGCCTCCACCATGCATGCTAAATGCAGCAAGGACTCGACATGTGGGGATTGGGTAGAATAACATATTGTCTAGAAAAAGAGGCTTATTTTAAAGATTCAAATGGAATTTATATAAGTTTGATAGCAAAAAAATTATTTTTTAAACAATGGATAGTGGTTGTACTTCTGCCCCAAATAAGCCTCTTTCGGTACGGATATATCCACAGTCTTATATAAAATCAAACAAATTTGCTGTTAAGGGCAATTTTCAGGAAATACAGAAATCTCGTTTTCAGGAGATTTGCTGCACATCTTGTCATCGTTGAAATAATACATTTTCTTCTACTAATAGCAATGCTTGACCCATATGGAAAAGCATTACCATCAATTTTCTTAGTTGTTATACTTTTTCTGCCTTTTTTTTCGGTCATTTTGATTCGATTCCATTTAGATGGTCTTTACACTAGGCTTTAATAGGAAATGGGACATTTGCCTTCGTTACGTAAGCTGCACCAACGAGAACAGGCGCGTACGGAGAGTTAGAGTTGGAGAGGAGGTCTTCTGGGCTGAGCCCTGAAATTTTTAAATTTAACGATATTTCACGAATCTCTCTATACATTTTTTATTTTTCGTATAATTCGTATGTATACATCAGCAGTCAATATATTAAATGTTGACATTATATATTACTAACAACTAACCGCAACACCAAGCCCCCTGACGACAACAAATCTACGCATGCTCCTCCTCCATTCCAATCTATTCACAACCTCCTCTTTATACTCTCCCAAGAAGTTCCCATTCCCCTTAAATCTTTCCTTACGACATCCTCCCATCCCATTCAGGGAAGACCTGTTTTTTGTTTTGCCCTAGATGGCTGGCCGACAAGGACGATCTTTGGCAATCTATCATCCTTCATCCGCAAAACGTGTCCTAGCCATCTCAACCTTTATGTTATTACAGCCATAGAAAGCGGAATTGAATGACATTTTACGAACAGATTACTGTTTGAAATACGGTCAGTCAGACGGGAGCCCAAAACAGTCGGTAGTCAATATCTCTTGAGAAGACCTAACAAATCATCCCCCATTTTTCAGAGCGCCCGCGCTTCAGACGCACACATGCCCACAGTCATCACTGTAGCTTCTAATCACAGTTTATGTAATTATCCAGTATTATCTTTCCCTATCTCACCCACTATAAAAACCCGGACCAAGGTGCGAGTGCTCCAGAGAACGTTTTTGCAGATAGAAACATAAGCGGCATCAGATCTTTTCATGGGTAGACAAGTCAGACGTGAAACAATCGGAAACAAGTGGAAACCCGCTATTACGAATAATGCACTTTGTTGGAAACAATCGGAAACAGACTAACCCGCTAATGCAGAAAGAAGTGGGAGGAGCTTTTTGTTCGTACTGAGAATAAAGACCAGAAATAATCTGCGATAAACTTACTGGATAATTCTATAAACTGTGCTTCTAATATTCTAATTTCGGTTCCCAGACTTATCTTTCTATCCTTCCAAACTTTTTTCAACTCTGAAAAAACACCCTGAGCCTTGGCTATTCTACTTTTGCCATCTTCACAGTAGAGATACCTCAGGAGGTCCCACGCCCACACCATATATGGGCATAGAGTCCCTAGGGAGATGGTTTTCTCACTGAGAATGGAAAAACAGTATTTTTCTCATTTGAAAAAACAGGAATTTTGTCACATTTATGGATGTTTCATGGACGGTTATGTGTGTTGGGTAATTTATTTGATGTTTTTCATGGATGTCAACAGTAATTTATGTCTGTTTTATGGTTTTTGTCAGTGAGAATGGAAAAACAGGAACTTTCTCACTTTGATGGATTATTGAGTCTAACGGCTACCGGAGTCAATGACCTAAATTTCCTACATGTCGATTTATTTGTTGTTGTTGTTGTTGTTGCTCGAGGCAAATGTTATGAGTTTCCAGGAAACAGTTAGATCACGTGTCTCCTTCTCAGCCAATCAGAGGGCTTGTTTACATATTAGCGGCGTAGGGAATATAAGGAAAGGATTTTTGCTATATTTTTATTAGTCTGTGAATAGAATTCAAAGGAGTGAGAAGAACAGTTTTGACTTTACTCATTTGGATATATATTTGTAATAATGAGTGGAATGTTTACACTATTAGAAGTTGATAGTGGAGTTGATGCTAATAATACAAGAGCACCAAACATTGCGGTGGAAATCACGAAAGGATCGCGGCTTTGTCTGGAATGGGATGCAGTATATGCAAGATATGTGATATCCTTGAGCAAATTTAAAATGGAAGATCAATTATGTTTCGCCGCAAAAGTTGATATAGCACATGTGAATAGACTTCAATGTGCTTTAAGTGCATTAGTGAAACATATCGAAGACAATAAACTCTATCGCTAATTGTACATGCATAGTATTATTGATGTTATAATTATTCAATAAAATTGTTTCGAAATCGAAAATGTTCCCTTTCTTTTCTGGTTAGAAATAACGAATCTGGGTTAGTCTAGAGTCAGCAGTCGGAGTGAAAGGATTGAAAAATGAATAAATTTGAGAAAGAGAGAATTAGATCAAATCTAGTGTTTATGGAAAAACATTTGATTTTGGATGATGATTTTCTCGAGTTATCTCTTAAACGCAGGATATTCTCTCAGGGAACACTTGACAATATAATGAAAACTGATTCTCCCCCATTGGACTATTGTATGAAACTTTTAAAATGTGACTCAAGTGCTTATAGTCAATTTATTGATATATTAATTGGAACAAAGCAGAATCATATTGTGGATATACTTTTGAAAACATTGGCAATGGATTCAATGTAGATGGCTCCTCCGTCATTCGAAAGAGGTAACGTCACAGAGCTACTCCTCTCCCCACATTTCCTCTCACTGAATTTATGGAGCGAGGACGATCAGTTTCGTTTTAGCTGTGAGAGAGTTTACATTGGAAACCGAAAAATGTTCTATATATGTCCATTGTGCTTGTACACTCTTGGCAGTTGGACTCAATGTGAGAATTGTACAATTATTGATGACTATAGTGAAAAGTGTAAATTATGTAATCCTTGCAAATTACATAGAGGCTATGCAGTACAAATTAAAGGATGTAATTCATGTCTTGAAGAGGTGTGTGACTCTCATCCTAGAGGGCACCTGTGCTCCAATTGTCACTATGATAAATGTGATCAGTGGGAGAATACTTACCCCGCTATGATTGGAAAGAATCCCAAACGTGATTTTAGTTTATTTCTACGAGATTGGTATCGTCGCGGATTTAAATTATTCTGGGAAGAGGAATCTGGTCTACGATTCAACTGTTGGGGTAACAAGACAATTTGGTTTCTACGTCATCAATGTGACGACACTGCCTACTATGACTATAAACCAAGTGATTTTTATTTGGCAGTTACCGAATGTGATTCACCACTTGAAAACACTGTATGTGATATTGCTTCAAATAGACAGGTTGAAACTCGTGAATTTCATAATATGAATGCAAATAGTATCATTGACTATACAAAGAGATATGACAAGAGTGAAGTTACATTGTACTGCAGAAAATGTGACCCTGACTTTGCAGTCAATCAAGATCAATATACAGTGAATCCAAATGATTTACCAGCATTAGTGGTTCACGACAGTTGCCTATACACCGATGAAGAAATCTAAAAGTGAAGATTTAAAGACATTGTTGTATATATACATTTTATTAATAAACTAATTCACAAACATTTTTAAAGCACTTTACTCTTAGGGCACTGAAATCAATACTGTATAGGTCCGAGAGGATATTTTCCACTAGAAAGTCGTTCAGACATGGATTGTCACCATAAATGTGGAGAAACTGCTTGTAAGTATAGCCACGACATCGGAACACAAAATATAGTAGTGCATGGAAGCCACAGCTTTTAGTCGTTAGATCCTGCACCCTCTTTCGATTTTGAATAATAGTTTTCCCACTGCTCTCAATATAGTTGCTGATGTGGGGTGTGTAGAATGTATAGGGTAGACCAAGAGGATCAAAAAATTCAATCGTTTTCATTGTTTGATAGATGCACAGCCAATGACCCGTCAGCACAGTCGATGGACTGCTATTAACAATAATCAAGGTATTGTTCGCACTTTGAATTTTTCCAAGATAGTCTGAAGGTAGACAATAGGATTTGTACTGGGACATGTAGGGGTCCATATTAAATACATTGATTATTTGACTGGTGTTCATGGCGCCAAGTCTAGTAGAACACTGCCTTCGGGAGTGATTTCCCAATAGGTTTCATATTGATTTAGTGAGATTAGTGCAATACTCTCAGCCAATGGGTCGGCAAATGTACACTCTAAACGCACAGTCCCGTACGTACTATACTCATATCCTGTGTGCCAGACAAATCCAATACATTGATACCATGTGTTTTAGCAAACATTTCTTCGGTTATACCATTTTCAAATAGTTGCGAATCATGATCTAGGGTTTGCATGGTCAACTCATACAATGTTCTATAGGATTTATCAAAGGATAGATTGTAGAGTGGGATACCATTTACTTTGCACACAAGAGATGAAAGTCCAAACATCTCGAATTTATGTGGGCATTCAGTCCACGATCCTATTGCACTGGCGCTTTTTACAAATGCCAATGCAAGTTTCGAGGGGATTTCGCCATTGATAAAGGATGAATCGGTGAAGGTGCGTGAGCCCATGGCAATATGACGTTGATTGGTGATTGTATGAGGAACAAGTAGTTTAATATTATTTCCATTGGCTCTCAGTTTTTCCACGGCCAAAACAACAGAACTCATAACCTGTTGTTTGCGTACATGAAGTATTGCTGAGGTGAGGGAGAGACTTACATCGGGATTGGCAGCAAGTTCTTTTCTCAATATGAAATTGGATGGTGCAAGCGTCAATTTTATATCCACTTTAACATTGGGCGGCAGCCATTGGGGTATATTAAATATTTCATGATATATTTTTCCAACTAGATGTAATTCACTAGTTGTAGCATTTTTAAGTGCATCTGTACTATCAGTATTAGTAATATATTCATATCCATTGGAGGCGCCTCTCAATTCCTTGTATGACTTGGGTGTCATCAACATGAATTGTATATAGCTTGTATAGTTTGAGAGATTGTTGCTTGTGCTCACCAGCGTGCCATTGATGTAGACACTAATTTGACCAAATAAATTATGTAGTATACAATTTTCATAGGATATCCCATCGGCTCGAACTGGCATTGTATTATCGGATTTCCGGACTTTCATTTGTAAATCTATAAATGTTGAAGACATTTCCATAAAGTAGTCTTCATTGGAATAAATTTGAAAGTGGATATTATCGGAGAGGGGTTGTAGTGGATAAAATTGTTCATAGTATCCATTCTTGACACTCACATCAACATTTTCAGCATTGAATAGATTCAATGAGGCGGTGATTGAAGGTTGAGAATCCTTATGCGGCAGGTAGGACATCCTAAGAGAAGAAATCTAGTTTCGATCCAACAATTTTCTTCCTGGGGCTTCTGTTTACACTACGTGTCGGCTTTTTCCTTCTTTTCTTTGACAAAAGGGATGATGTCTTTCGTTTCCGTCCTGAGTAGAGACTGATGAGTGATGCATTGTTTCTTGACCTTTTTAAACCTTTACCATTTTGTTTTAATTTCTCGCCAAGGGTTCGCGCACTGGACCTAAGATTTTCTTTCGCGCACTTTTTTTAAAATCCTTGCCAGAGCCCCAATCGTATAGCGTAGAGGATGCAAAATCTGTCGCAGCCGGTACAAGATATTTTCTAGCCAGTGGTAGTGAAGAGCGAAAAAGCTTAGCAAACCAACTGCCAAGACCCTAGCCAGACATTGACGAGCGACCCTTGTAATAGTCCATTCCATTGCCCTGTTGTCTTGGGCCAAGAGTATTAACATAGCAGTCAATATCAGGACAAGTGAATACCACTTTTCTATTAGACATCTTGTTGAATTTGAACGATGGGCCGAAAATGGCATGTAATCACAGCCAAACCTTTTGAAATTGCTATGGGATCACATAATTCAGTTCTTAGTGTTAACTGACAGAGTTCCAAATAGGAAGTGTTTACGGGAATATACTGAAGATGCTTTATATTGTAGTGATGAATATGCTCTTGATTGGTTTTTCGTTCAAGAACTCGTAGGAGGGGAACATTTGAATTACCGACCTGAGATGTTTCCACAAATGAGGCGTAGAGAAATATACAAGTGTCTGTGGAGAAGGCAGGCGGGTAGTCAGCAAAAATGAAATTAGTGTTTCCGGCACTTTTACCATTGATTATATTGAGCTTAAAGCCAAGAACATCCTTTAGGTTATCATTGAGAATAATCTTTTCGCTGGCAATAGGTGAACTAATGTAGATCTTGCCCTCCTCCTTTGAATAGTTGAAATGAAAAGCTCCTTTTTTACGAGCGGAAATTCTTTTATTGATAGTACGACATAAATCATTCATACAGGTGAGTTCCTCGTAGGGTAACTCAATATATGGATAATCCATCCAATTGATTTTTTGAATTTGTTCTTGATCACCTGGTGGTGGCGGCCAATCATAGGGTCTAATTTTTATTTGATATTTACGATCTTTTCTCAGGATCTCATAGGTATTTTTAAGAATACAATCGACAAGAGCCACTTCATACTTTCCGTCAAATTTGATGGTGGGGGAGAGTTTTGTCCAAAAATCACTTGTTTTATTCAGATCATTGTAGAGAGGATCAGAAACATTGGACATGAAAGTCACATAGAAATCATTGGGCATTGTTAATATCTTCAGCACTGACCCAAGAATCAAAATCCGAGTTGTATCCTAGCCAGCAAACAAGCAACTGTCTCTTGCCATGGCGTGTACGACTCTTTAATATCTTTTCAATTTGATAAATTTCACTATTGTTTCTAACTTTTTGCAGTTCATACTCATAAAAACCACCGAGAATCCCATCATCTTTGGTGTCTCGTAGTCGATATGTTGTGGGCTCGGTGTCTAGGATTTTGGACACTTTAAAAAGTTCGGTGCTCCATAAATAATTCCCCTTTTCAAAAATATTGGTGGTTCTATTAATTCGAACAGTATCACCAACATTGAATTTCTTCTTCTTTTTCTTCTCATTGCCATTGGAGTATTGCTTTAGAAAAGCATCAAATGTATTTTCACTGTAATGAACATCCCGAGGGCTAGAGTTGGACAGAGATCGATGAGGTCCATGGTTGTATATCTGCATGATTTTATCTAAATCATGAATAAAAGCCGATGTATTTTTTAATGTACAATATCTTGAAATTAATATACGAATCGTTCTTATTAATCGTTCGGCCAATGCAACCTTTATCGGGCTGTGACTATGATAAAGTGATGTATTATATTTCAATAGAACCTTTTGCACATGGGGATTAACAAATTCACTGCCACGATCCGATTGAATTTTTCTATACGAATCCTGTTCAAGAATACTTTCAATGGCCCGAGCAACTTCAACACCTCTCTTTGACCGTAGTGGAATGGCATAGGCATAGCGACTAAAGACACTGATTGCCACCAGAATATATTTGTAGGGTGCATTGTGTCGCCGTTGAACTGCGTCTAAAGTTAAAAGATCCATTTGCATTATATGCAGAGGAAAAAAGGCTTTAGTTTGTCGATATTGTTTGCCACGAAGCCTATGATTCCGATGTAGTGTGTAAATCGGTTCATTTTCTAGATACTCTTTTGCTTTTTTCAATGTGGTGCCGTCGACTGCTTTAGAAAGCGTTTTGGGAGAACTTAAACTTCCCGCTTCACCAATATTTTCATAGACACCTTTCAGAACTTCATCCATTTTGAACGCAAACACGTAGTGTAATGTCCACTCCCCTTTTGCACACTGGAGGGTGAATCAATTCGTCTTCGCTTTTGACTATCAGCCACAGGTGTTGTAAAATCAGTAGTGCTAGTATTTTCAAATATTGAATCTTCTTCTTTTTTAAATGGTGTTGGCGTTGTTGGTGGACTATATTCTCTTAGTTTCTTAAGAATTTGCTTATTGCCAATAAGACTTTTGGGAAAGTTTGATACACTTAGAAAGGTGTATAGATTATCGTCAAAGGATAAGAGTCCTTTACGATTCGTCACCATATCACAAATTAAATCAACTAGATTATAACTTTTTCCCTGAATTATAATTCGTTTCCCTGTGCTGTCGACTTGAACTTGATCACCAGTTTCCAACACGAGATAAGATAATACTCTTTTACTCTGTTCTCGATAGGTCAGTGGCAATAGGTTTCCAATTTTCAATACAATCGAATTCAATTCCTTCTCCTTTGATTGTGCAGAATCTTGAAGAGATGTTTCCTGTTTAGAGGGATCGGCGGCGGGTCTCTCACGATAAGGTTTATGTTTGTCTACACGTCGCAATGCATCTTGAAGTAAAAGCAGTTTTTTGTCATCGGCAATATTCTCGTCATTAATGAATTTGCTTAGATTGTCTTCAAAATGTTCGATGGGCGAGAGGACAAGTTCAAATGGTGTCAATTTATAGGGTTTAGCCATTCTCTAGAGAAAACTGTTTACAAGTCCTACAATTATTGGCAGTAAAAGTGTGAAAAAGCTACCGCCTGCCTGAAGGAGCCGTTTTCTTTTAAATTTGTTTCCCTTGTTTTTACAAGCCAAGGCACGTACAGTGGAACGATGTTGCTTTGTCTGTTGTCTAACACCTTCTGGCAGTTGAACATTGCCCTCAGTTAAATTTAAACAAAGTTCAGATATTAGATTAATGAAATCATTGTCAACACCGTGTTTGAGTATGGCCTTCCTAAGCAAGGGTTTTGAAGTGCTTAAAACGGAAAATAAATGCCGTTGTTCGTGTAGTTTCTTCAGTGTCATAATGGCAACTAATAGCCTTTTCTACTGTTCACCGGAAGATATACTGTAATTTCGTTGTCGAAAATGTCGGTGACTACACGTAGATCCTCGGGCGTGCTCTGATTAAGATCCAGCAAAATGTAACCGTAGGGCTTGCTAGTCGCCTGAGTGTACGCTGACAACAGAAATTTAGGGGCGCCGGGGTATATCTGTTTATTGAGAGTTATGAGTGAGCTAGAATCACGAACAACTCGATAGATAATATAGATAGTGCAATTCAAAGCAAGGGTTCGCATACATTTGCTCTGATGAAACAGATTGTGTAGAACTAGGGTTATGGAAATGTGTTCATAGTGGGAGCGAACGGTGAACAGTTGTAGCATTTCCTGTGAGAACTGTTCAATGGATTCAGCCAAATCGTCAATAATCAGCCACGAGTTCGGTTCAATACTATTGAAAACATCAAGTCCTCGTATGAATTGTATTGGTATGGTTGTGGCAATAGCTTTTATTTTATCATAGGACTCCTGCCAAATACTATAGCAATAGTAGATTTTTTTCGATTTTTCCAAAAACATTTTATCACAATTTTGAATTATTTTAGCTAAAAGTGTTGTTTTCCCCGACATTGAGGGCCCACACAGAAACGATCTGAAGGGTGCTTTAAATTGATACATGCTGTTGACAACAGTCGGACTACAACTAACTGTAAATCATACGTGTCCAATGAATAAGTAGTAATTTTCCCATTGATCTATCTATTCAAGAACAACAAAAAACAATATTTCATGGCAGCATTTATTTCGGCAATATGAAAACAAATATTTGTTCAACATGAACAATGATAAAAATAACACTTGTTCAACAAGAACCCGACAAAATTGCATGGTCAACATGAAAACTCTATTTGTTCAACATGCACAATGATAACACTTTATAAATAAAAACACTTATTGTCTTTAAACACTTTTCTATACAACACTTTTGTCCATCAACATCACTTTATGCAGCAAACATCAACACTTTTCTGTACAACAAAAAAAACACTTGGAACATGAACTAGCACAGTTGAACATTGCAGTGAATTTAATGGTGGCCCCCCCCGGAAGCCGGCCGCGGGAAGGGATCCCCCACCCCCCCCCCCCCCCCCCCCCCGGAGCCGCGGCGGTGAAAACAATAGTTGTCGTCACTGCTACAGGTTAGTGATTGGGTTAGTTGGGTCAGTGGTGGTGGTGGTGATTAGTTAATTTATGAAAGATTGGTGATGGTTAGTGCTTGGGTTAGTTCAGATTAGGTTAATTTATCCAGACCAAGTTGATTGCGATAGTCTATGCATTCAACTCGATCTGAAATACGATAGTGGCCATGAGGCAGGACACTTACACCATTCTCGAGCACATAGACTTTGTCAGATATACATGACATTGCATTTTTTTCCACTCTCACAGTATAATTTCTATACTGTAGAGAGTGAATTGCAAGCACTTGTGCTCTCGGCACTAGGCTACTTTCTACACAGTCTCTGTACACGCTCATGTTGAAATTGCTCTTTACAAAATGTGTAGGCACCCCTTTACATGTCTTCTTTTCATCCCCACTGTGTGTTTTAACGCAATAAACTTTGGGACCCGGGAACACCCCCCTGGATATCAAATCACTCCCCGTCTCTGATTTTAACATTAATAGTTGGTTGGGGGCTTGACGTTTCACCAACTCGGGGTAGAGTGATGGATTCCAGTTGGTGAAATCCATCCGCGAGCTGATGTGTTCCCCCTTTTCTAAATCACCCAATAAATCTTCAGTCCCATTTACCTTTAGCAGCAGAGAATCTGTATCCCCATAGTAAACTTGAACCTCCCCCTCCCGTGTCCATTGCACCTTGCACACATTGTAAAAGAACGACAACATGAGCTTTTTTGAAATTTCTAGTACTGAACTGCCGCCTGCTATATTCTTGTTCAGTACCACATTTCGCTTTTTCCTGTGTAGAAGAACCATGCCAGCCTCTATGCTCGTGAATGATGTAAAATTGGGATCGGCAATAATTCGTGCACACTCTAGAGGGTCAGTCACGACGTCGCAGCGAGATCTATTACGTACGCTTTCACACATTTTGGCAAACGCTGAATTTAGGATGAGCTTGTACAATTCCTTCTCTACCTTGGAGTTTGCCCTAGAGCGTTTATCGACAAAAGTATCGATAAACGTTTTTAAATATGGTCGCTGATTGAACTGCAGGACCCTATGTATTTTGGTGATCTTGAAACCATTGTTCACCATCCAGTGCAAAAGCACATGGTGAACAACGATATTCTCCTTAGGGTCCAAATCAGCAATCAGTTTTTGCTTAGAGGGGGTCCAATGCATCCCCATATCCTCAACCAATGATCGATTGTAGGGGCTCAGCGAGTCCCTGGTCACTGGTCGATTGATACAGGGAAAAACAAAATCTTTGACTGAGTCGTGAAGCGCCAGCGGAATGTGACCATCAATTTCAAAGAGCCATCCTTGTGGCCCGTTGTCCTCGACGGTGGGAATGTCGGGGAACTCACGAGGATTCTCAAGCCATTGATAGTTCCCACACGGCAAAGAGTAGTGGGACATTGCCGAGGGGTATAACGAGTTCATGTCCAAGAACACTGCATTTGACTTTACACCAGTGCTTTGTCCGCTCGGATCGGTTGACAAGACGCAGTCCCCGTGAAAAACATACCCTCCCCTCATTGAACGCTCTTCAAAAAGGTGTTGATCTACGTCGGTGATTAGGCCTATTTCCTCCCTACTAATTTTTAAAATTAAATCCATCACTAAATGGGGTGTGGAAAAATAATATCCTATATCTAACCCGAACTCTGAATAGATTTGGTCTGTATTCTTACAGACTATATCCAACAGAGTTAAAACGTCACTGGCCAAGAACAGTCTACAATAATCCATCCCATTTTTACAATTCCCCTTAGCCCACACCTTCTTGGCAAACTCATACTCCTCGGCTGTGCATTCACTGTTGGTCAGTGAATTGTAAAAAGCTTCAATTGGAGGTAGTTTCACCTCGCTTAAGCGAGCGCCTGAACAGTAAGAATCATATGCATATACACCTTTGCTGGTTAATAAGTCATACATTTCACTGTCTGGAAAGTGCTGTTTAAGCAAGGGAAAGCTATCAAAATTGTCGCTTTTCTGCACTTGAATCAATTGACTCAATGCCTTGGGAAAAAAACTAAAAGAATCTAAAAACCTGATTTTATTCCAGCACGTATGCCCATTATCCACTACCTGCCATTTCAGTTCGAGAAGCAACAACTTCTCGGCCGATTTGGGAATAATGTTATAGGTAAACGAATTATTTACCCATGGACTGTCTACTCCCCCTCCCTCCCTGTGCATACGTGCCAGTGCCGGTAAAATAAATTTTAAGTCATAATTAGAGTTGTGGATAAAAACAGGGATAAAAAACTGTTGGCTAACATTTAAATTACACGATTGATGCGCTACCCCCTAAAATTACTACCCCCAGATGATATTTCCTGCCACAAGTGATCATGGTCTCTGACTTTCCCCCTCCCCCTTCTTTTCCCTTTAGTCCCCTTATCCTCCTCTACAAACTCCCCTTTACAAACCCAACATATTTTTTGATTTTTAATCGCGAGACGGTCCTCTGCAGACAGCACCATTGGATAATGCGTATTTCTCAAACGAGAAATAGCGCCATTAGCCGTGCCAATTAGTTTAGTCAATGCCTTGACCATGCACTCGTTCTCATCCAATGTCTCAACTATTTCTAACAACCGCATGGTGTTAGAACTGTCTCTTTGCGCATGTGCATAGGACACTGCAATGGCCTGGTGTTCTTTGATTCGGTTTGGATATTGGGGATCGTTCACCTCCACCAGCTTAGCTTCACAGTCTAAAGATATTTTGTTGCATTGGAGGAGGGTGTTTTGGAAATTTTTAAAGCGTAGAATGGACCTATCCCCAGAAACCGTTTCCACTGTCTGATATCCATGCCGTCTACAGTGTCTCATGTGATTTCGCAACTTTAATTCAGTCCAAAATCTAGAGAGGCATGTTGGACAGTAGAAACGTACCCCCTTATTCTTACCCTCCCCCAGAACTCTACTAATGTCGGTAATCGGATTAAAATGGCCAATTGCATTCGGTTCACTAGGTGGTGTGTATAACAACCAAACCCAGTGTTTGACCAAATCAACTGACGGGCCCCTTACTGGGAAAACCACCCCCTTCTTTTTGGAACGAACCCCATCTTCAAATTCAGTTCCATACTGTACCACAGTAACAACGATATTTAAATGGGCATTAGCCCCTTCAAAAATGCCGATAGATCGTAGCGTTACTGGGTATTTTCCTTCTAAACAAGAGAAATCTACAATGGGAAAATCGGACCCGTCCTTCCCATGTACAGCCTAGTGATCTAAATTCGTCTTGGTAGCGTCATCTGCTAGAGGCTGAAATGCTGATATGAGGAAAGCATACCTGAGACATTTTTGATCTGTTTCAAAACAGATCTTCTGGACACCACGACAACCTACTAGATCTGGATTATATTTTAATTCAACTGCCCTCCCTCCCCCATGCCCCCCTCTTAAAATAAAATCTTTCTTAAATTTACAAATATTAACACTTAAATTTTCAATAAATAAAACTACAGACCCGCTCCCATTTTCGTTATAGTTCTCGAGATGCGCAATAATTTGTCCTAACCACTCGCTAAAAACACCCTCAAAATTTTCTAAATTTGGATAAATTACGCGCATCTCGGAATGTATATAATGATAATAAACTTCACTTTTCCCCTCATTTAAATAAAAAACCTTTAAAACAATAGAAACCTTAATTGAATCCCTACCTCCCCACAACTGAATTTGCTTCTCCAGTAGTGCACGAATTTTATCAACATAGGCATGCACAATTTCTACAGGATCAAACACAAAATTTCCCTCCATAAGTGAATTAAAGGGATCCCCAAAAGTCGCAGTGAAAACAACTATATTATTTAATATTGAATTAGATAATTGAAAGTCTGGAAAAGTCGTACCCCCCTCTTGTATATTACCCCCTCCCCCAAGTTGTTCAACAATATTTGGGCTATGCTCCACTTCAGTTGTTTGAAGTGGACTCGTTAGGGTATCGGAGGCTGGAGGAGGAGGGTTACCAGTTAATTCGTTTGTGAAATCCTCTAAAATTTGTAGGGTATTTGGACTTAGCAAAGGCAAGTCCCCCTCTGAACTAGGAACATTACATTGCTCAACTGTGCTAGGTTCTACATTGAAATAATTACATAGAAACTCATCAATATTAAAAGGTATTTCATCAGAGTTAATGATACCATGCCAGTCATTGATAGCTGATGTTTCATCGTCCTGAATGTCATGAAACTCCATTGCCCCTTCAATGAGTTCTTCCTCTTCTTCACCTAATGACGATGGTGAATATGGGACCAATGCTCCAACCTATAAATGAAAAATAGCTTATTTTCAAAGTGTTCAAATCATCCCTACTGTTTTTAAAATTTGGATTATTATTGCTTAAAACACGCTTAATAGCATTTGGTTAATTCAACTGAAAGCAGTCAATTTCCAACTTAAGATATTTACAATCTAAAACATCGCTTTACATAGAAGGCGGCAATGTGTTCAAAAAAAGAGATAGTCAAATATTTAAACTACTAAAACTAAAATAATTACGTGCTATTTTTTTTTTCGCGGCGCTTTTCAGGCCCGCAGCGCATCATGCGGTGCTTCTCTGGCCCACGGCGCATCTCGCAGCGCATCCCCGCAGCACTCCCTGGGCCCGCGGCGCTTCCCCGCGGTGCTTCTTGGGCCCGCAGCGCTTCCCCCAGCGCTTGTTTAGATATTTCTTGGTCCTGAATAATAGAAAAAAGTGAAAAGACAAAAGTAAAGAGTAAAAGGCTCTCTAACAGCTAAAAAATAGCTTATTTGATTGAAAAAAATACTCACGTCTTCAAATTGATCAACCACTTGACTGGAAGCTGGGGGCTTGACCATTACATGATAGGGAGCCATTGGTTGGTCTATGACTTGCCTGAAGGAGCCAACCCTTCTATCTTGCATGGAAGGCTCAGGACTTGACGGAGACAGTTGAGGAGAGTGCAATGACACTTGATGGGGAGCTGATAGCTCAGATATTGCGTGAAAAGGAGCCAATGTTTGGCCTACGGCTTGTCTTGAAGGCCCAGGCATTGTATCTTGTCCTGAAAGCCCTGCTGTATGATTGGGGTTCAAATGGATCATATCATGTCCATCACAATCTTTCGCAGTCGGGCTAGTGATATACCGGGCTTGTGCAGCCGAGGCTGCAACTTGACGAGGCGGCATTGAGGCTCGATTAAGAGGGGCTTGCACAGATGGCTGCACTTGGGCAGGTGGTGAGGAGCTGCGGGGCTTCGGCCTACGGCCATATTGAACAACTGATGCTCTTACAGGGGCTGCCTCACCCTCTCTTGCTTTCTTACTAGGAGGTGGGGCACATTCTTCACAATTTGCAGAAAGAAAGTTAGTACCCTCATCCATATAATTTTGTCTAGAAAAGCACTTATCACTAAGAAGCCCCCTCCTCCACCCTTTTTCAGCAAAGCAAAAAGTAAAAATGCATATAGGTTTGCCCTCTCATTGAGTTAATCTTTTTTTTGCAAGCGCAATGTAGATCAATAAAGAATATATCTTACTACCTTTTATTCAAATGCTATAGTTAAAATCGCTAAAATATCAAAGAGAAATGGTTTGACACTGAAATAGAAAACAATTATGATAAAAACAATTATCTTTTCATTTCTATTTTGTCACCATTAAAAGCGTTAACCCATTCCTCAACAAAAATCATGGATCCAAATTGACTCTCTCCCCCTAAATTTAGGAAAATTAACCTACCCTCTCATTGAGTTAATCTTGCGATTTATTCAAGCGAAAGGCATATCAATAAAGAATATATCTTACTACCTTTTTATTCAAATGTTATAGCTAAAATCGCTAAATTTCGAAGAGAAATGGTTAGACACTGAAGTAAGAAACAATTATCTTTTCATTTCTATTTTGTCACTAATAAAAGTGCTAACCCCCTCCCCAACAAAAATCACGGATTCACGCCCCCTCCCCTAAATTTAGGAAAATTAACCCACCCTAGGTCTATCGCTAATTTGCAGACAAAATTAGCTGACCGCTATTTTCAGACAAACACTGAATTACGTAAAAGCACTGAAAACCTCGATTGCCTAAAACCAGCTAATGTATACAAACAGGAAAAGGGGTGACAGCTAATTTTAACCTCGCGTAGAGCAGTATGTCAAAACAGAACGGTTAATAACAACAGTGACGGAAGTCTCAGTTAGAGAAAAGATTACAATATGGAAAAGCTAAATTTTTCGAAAGGATAATTATTTCTTTTTGCGAGAATTTGGTTGTAAAAACAATGAGGGAGAAGGTTAGGTTTTGAGGGTAAAAGAACACCTTTTATGTTTTCTATCGAGTATAAAGATTGTATAGTGATGTTTGTATTGTATGGGGGGGGGTGGGGGATTTACCTGAATATACTGGAGGGTGACCAAGGAAAATAATTTTATTTTGAAAATAAAAAATAAAAATGTACTTACATTGCAAATTGAAGTTGGCATGTCTTCTAATTCATCAAATTTATCCATTGTTGTTTGAACTATGTCAAAATACTTTCTGATAATTTAATCACATTGCATGTCCGTTATATACGAAATCTCAAGGGCGAATTGTTATGTAACGGGGAAATCATATGTAACAAGCCCTCTGATTGGCTGAGAAGGGATATGTAACCAACCCTCTGATTGGCTGAGAAGTAAACATGTGATCTAACGGTTTCCAGGAAACTCATAACATTCGCCTCGAGCAACATCAACAACATGATCTTGAAGGAAGTGTCATTGACCTGTCCCCATTAGACTCAATAATCCAGAAAAGTGAGAAAGTTCCTGTTTTTTCATTCTCACTGACAAAAACCATAAAACAGACATGAATTGCTGTTGACATCCATGAAAAACATCAAATAAATTGACCAACACACATAACCGTCCATGAAACAACCATCAATGTGAGAAAATTCCTGTTTTTTCAAGTGAGAAAAATACTGTTTTTCCATTCTCACTGACAAAAACCATCTCCCTAGGGACTCTATGCCCATATATGGTGTAGGCGTGGGACCTCCTGAGGCATCTCTACTCTTCACTTCTCCTACCATCTTGGTTCGCAGACTCTTCCTATTCTTTCAAACTTTTACCAGCTGGGAAAAAAACAGCATGGCTGCGTGAATTGATTAAATATGGCTCAGAGAGCGACTAAGCTAATGGCAATAGGCAATAAGAGCCAATACACCAGTTACAATTTATTAGACTTTTCCTATCGTAAGTTTCAGTAGGAAAATACAAAAAAATATTTAATTTGCAGCCCGTAAGGTTTGTCTCTCAGTCCTCTTCAATGTTTCATTACTTTCCTTGCTATTTTCACCCATTTTTACTTGTTGCCGTTCTTGAATTTTCGTTTTGCTTTCTTAATTCTTTCCTTTTTACTTCATTATTAGTCAACTAGGGTATTTATCCTTTAATTTTTTTTTATCTCTGACTTCTTTTAAAACTATTCTTAATATTCTTGTCTGATTTTTTGGATTATTTCCTATTTGTTTTTAGCATTATATTATATTTTATTTTCGCACGTCACACGAACCTGGTGTCTAATAATAATACGTTATTTTGTTTTTACGTATTTTTATTGCAATCAGAATTGACTCGAGGTAAACATTCATTTCGAAAGAAATTATACATTTTTACAACCCAATTCATAACTATTGAGGCAATAAAACTTACAAATATAAAAATATACAAATAAAATGCTAAATTTATAAGCTATAAAACGTGCAGAGGATGAAAATTTTGCTTAATAGGTATTTCTAAGCAAAGGAGATCCTATATTAAATTTGAAAAAAATTATTTTCCAGCAAGATGTTGGCATGAAGATTTTGCGCATCTTTAACAAGTAGCTTTCAATAACAAAAATACTTATCATGCAGATATTCGTGCGAAATCGATTTTATTGGCCATTCAGATAAGCCTTATATATTCAAATTTTGTGCAAAAAAAGGCAAAACTGTAAAAAAAACATAAGAATTTGGCCGTGCGGGTGTATATATCAGGTATGTGCCACGCACCTTCACCCTCCTTACTGCTTCTTCAACCATGCTCTTCTTCGATCTTAAAGGTGCAGCAAGCGTCGCATCATCCGCATATTCATCAATCTCCAAAGAACCGAGGTATCGAAGGTGAAAAGTGGTGCCCGAAATCAGTTGTGATTCCGGGTCTGGGTTTGGAGTAGGAACACGAACTAATAGTGGACTATGACCTATCTGTTCTAGACTATCTGTTTTATCTATTTCAAGGGGAAGACTGGGGGACTGAAATGAAAAATTCTAATGGTAGTCTAATGCACACTCTTTAACTTACTAATTAGCAACTAAACACTAAGCTTCTATCATGCTTTTTCCTTTAAATGAATAATAAAAAAATAAAAATAAAAAAAGGGACTGAAAATGAGGACCAACACTTACTTTTTATAAAATATAAGCATCAAGGGCATAGTAATTGATAGAGGCATATACATCAGAATTTAAGTTTCGGGAGCCATACTTCACAGGGGGTAAGAGGGATCCGTCAAATAACAAAAACAAGCTAAATATATGAAATCACATAAACAATTGGTAAAAAAAAATAGCTTAGAGGGCTGGTACAACCCCCCCCCCCCAGCATACGTGCCTGAACTGATACAACCACTTCCTTACATTGAACTGAAACTCTGACAAGATTCGGATGGGGGATTGTAGTTACGTTTCCTTTTCCCAACTACTAATGGCAAAATCTGGAGAAATCAGTAGTAGTAATTTCATTCACTGATTGAAGACCTACTGATTACTTCACCATACATAAGCTCTAGTTCACCCCTAGCTTTAATAATAAAATAAAAAACCACATAAAAAGCTAAGTTTGTATATTAAAAAAAATGAATAAAACAAGAAATATCATAAAATAAATAGAATTTAGAATAAATAAAAATGAAAAGAATGCATAGAATAGAATAGGCCACAAGACTAGGCTGCTATACAAATTCTGAATGCAGCGACAGCTGCTGCAACCTAGTAAGTAACAAACCACACCCCATGGTAACGGCTAATTTAAAAAAATGTATTTTCCAAAAAATAATCTAGTGAATATATTTTTCAAATTAATTATCAGTCTAACATGAGAGCTATTAATGGATCCGACTCCGTTACGTTTTATAACCAGAATTGTTTTCGAGCATTTGGAAAAATAGACTGAAACTCACAAAAAAAAAAAAAAATCAAGAGATTGTGTTCAGGAAATTATTTGAAATGAGGATGAAATCGGTCTCTTAGGCATCGTTACAGACACAATGTTGGCACGTGCAACTGAGCCATATTATCAACTTAACCAATAAAATAAGGGGTTGGTAAGAACTTTCAATATTTGTTCGTAAGATGAGTAATTCAGTTTTACTGGACCCACTCTAGCATGCTCACTTTCTTGATGCCAGATCTGGTGTGGATATAAGCAACGTTGGGGGTCATCTATTGGGTGGGTAGGGCGAGAAGCTGCTAGACCATCTTTGGATCCATCCACATATAGTCTCACTTATCTATCATTGGATTCTCAGTTGTCTTGATGCCAGATCTGGACCGGATAGAAGCTTTTTTTGGTGGGGGTCATTTATTGAATGGGTAGGGCTAGAAGACTGATAGACTCTTCTTTGATCCATCTTATAAAGAAAATTGTTTAATGTAAACTGAGTCCCAGATAAGCAGATTTTCAACTCTGTGGCACCTTGACATAGGCAGACATAGCTTCCTCCTGAGCAGACTACTTGAACCCCTCTAGTCTGCTTACTTATCTTGATGCCAAATATGGTGCGAATAGAATCCATTTTGGGGTCATATAAGGAATGAGTAGGGTTGAAAGGCTGTTAGACTCTCTTTCGGTTCATCTTATAAAGAAAATCGTTTGAAGTGAACAGAGCAGCAGAAAAAAAAACTGGTTTTCAACTCAGTGGCTCCTTTGACATAAATAGAGCTCCCTCCTGAGCAGACTACATGAACCACACTAGCCTGCTCACTTATCTTGATGCCAAATCTGGTAAGAAATTTAGTGATCTTCAATAATCTAGTGATTGATGTGCTGATTTAGTGATTTTTGTTTGTTCTATCAATATAAAAAATAGGGGTGGCAACCCCCTGTACCTAACATTAAAACATCAAACTCAAAATAACTTGCTTTAATCATTTCCTGATAGTAAAGAAAAATACAGTAATTTAGGGTCAAAAGTGAGGAGTAGGCCCTCATTAATGCGGCAGATCCCACTAATTTATGGGGAGAAAAGGATTGACACTAAAAAGTTTATAACTGACAGAGATAAAATGCTAAAAGACAACTTTTCCCCAAAACACGTAAAGAGCATCGTTAAAGCTCAAAACTAGCAAACATTAGCCATAACAAGGGGCTATTAATCTGCACTCAAAGGGCTGCCAGTGCTTAGGTAAAAATTTAATACAACGAAACCAATCCCTAATTGGTAATCCAAAAATTGCTTTCACATTTTCGAAAAATAGAAGCATTTTCAACTTTTCAGCGAACATGTCTTTTATATTCAGTACCTAGAAGTTAAAGCATCAAATTTGATGAGTTGCAACTAAGTTTACCGCTGTAATTGCTTTTTTTAAAGATTGTATTATGTAACTTCAAAGGCTGTATTTCTTATTTACTTCATCAAATAGTTTACGGAAACAAAATGTGAGTAAAGAGCAACCAATAGCGATAGTCACTGAAAATAAAAAAATTGGAATCTGATTATACATAGAAATATTTGCTTTTGCTGGTGATTCCAAATATATGAAATTAATTAAGCTAAAATTTACTCATTCAAATTTATTAATGTGGTCGCTTGCGGCAGGATCAGACATTTTCTGTCTCACCTGGCATTTGGAATTCAGGTGTTTCGTTGGAATTAGTTTAACCATAAGCACCCAGGGTTCACAGAGCTGAGCTTACAAAGTCATACCGCAGCCCCCACCCAATGCCAAAAGATTGGCGACAGTAAGATCAGAACCCCCGTCGCTTAGCATATAGAATTACAAGTCCAGCGCGGCATCCAGTCGGCCAAGGTGGCTCAATTCTATTAGTATAAAAAAAAGTAACGACATTATTGAAAAAAGAAGTAAAACATTGCCCAAAATTGTTGCAATTTCGATGAAAATTACACCATAAAATTCATGTTTTTGAGAAGATAAATTGAATAAAAAGAACAGGCTCTTTTAAAAGAAAGTATAGAGCGACATTAAAAGGTTAAGAAGAATCCAAAAAGTTTTAAATGTCGGTTTTTATTTTCTTTGAAAATCAATTGTCTTTAAAGTCAATTTCACAAGATACAAGGAAAACATCAACAAAAAAAAGAAAATAATAGAATCCAAGTCCCATTTGGTTGCTATAGTAATGAAACTGAAACTTTGGAATCAAATATTCATTAAGATCCGAATAAAGGAAAAACTAGTCTCTGTCAAACTTAAATGTCAATTTTTGTCCTAATGGGCGAACCTCGTACTTCAACTTTACATAAGAGGTGATAAATTTGTCAACTTATCTTGTAACTATCAAATTCACCAGTCAAATAAAAAAACACATTAGAAAAAAAAATGTATCCTTGGATGCCCTACGGATGCCCAACAAGTGAAAATGACATCATTTTTATAAAATCCCAAAAAAAGCTTATGTCAGCTTTACCTCTCACTCAGACTAACTGTTTTGGATTTTTCTTCAATTAGCCATAGCTAATGGCAACTTGATGTTAATTCAAAAAAAAAATAAATAAATAAAATTAAATAAAGACTAAATCAAGTCGCCATCAAGCCATGGTACTTGGCGTTTGTTTTACCGAGCATTTTTTTACCGAAAGTTTTTTTGTCGTTGCTACTCTAGCGCTTATATAATAAGCGGTAGACATTCTACTGACGCAACATCAGTTGATGATAGATCTGACCTAAGAATCTATTTTAATTAACAATTAATGTTAATCAATAATTGAACAATCAACCAAAATCCTAGCATTGTGGTAGAGATACAAAAGATGGGTCAAATTTAAAAGCTCTTAACTAGATTAAATAAAAAAACAAGTTTTTTCAACTGAAAGTAAGGAGCAACATTAAAACTTAAAATGAACAGAAATTATTACGTATATAAAGGGGGTTTCCCCTCCTCAACACCTCACTCTTTACTCTAAAGTTTTTTAGTGCTTTTAAAAAAGCGTCTTACTGTTCTAATTAAACGACCCTTGTGTTTCAGGAGTCATTATTAAAGAATTGGGACAAAATTCAAAGTTTAGCGTAAATAGCTAGGTGTTGAGGAGGGGGCAACCCCTTTACATACGTAATAATTTCTGCTCGTTTTAAGTTTTAATGTTGCTCCTTATTTTCAGTTGAAAAAACTTGTTTTTTCTAATATCTAATTTCTGATCGTTTTTTAAATAATGCCAGGAAATCTGGCCCCACCTCCTCGGAGAAACCCCCTCCCCGAGGAAATATCCTCTAGACAATTCAATTCCGTTGAACATTTACCCCAGACAAATTACTCTTAACCACTCTGCACTTAAAATTGAGACGGAAAAGAGAAAGCAAGAGATATAAAAACAATTTTGTATATGAATTCTGGGAAATTCCCCCAGTGTATAATTTTCCCAGACAAGTTCAATCCCTGGAAACTTCCCTCCCCATGGAAAATTTCCCCTTAGAAAAACCCCCAGCAGAAAATTAGCCCCCCCCCCCCACCTGAAAGTGCATGCCTACATCCCAATAACAAATACTATGCGCAAATAATGGGCAAATTTCACAACTTAAAGACCTTTCCCCTGGGGCTGTGGGGGGTCACATTATACACAAAGGCATAGTTATTGGGCTTTTTGATTATGATGAACAAAATGCCTATCTCAAAATTTTGATCGGACGATTTTGGGAAAAAGGGGCGGGGAGGGGGCCTAGTTGACCTCCATTTTTTTATCACTCAAAAGAGGGACTAGAACTTTTAATTTCAGTTCGAATGAGCCGGGTTTCGATATTCTAGGACCACTGGGTCAATACGATCCCCCCTGGGGAAAAAAAACAAACTAATAAACACGCACCCGTGATCTTTCTTCTGGCAAAAAATACAAAATTCTCTATTTTTGTAGATATGAGCTTGAAACTTATACAGCAGGGTTCTCTAATATGCTGAATCTGATGGTGTGATTTTCATTGAGATCACTTGACTTTTAGGGGCTGTTTTCCCCTTTTTTAAAAAAATCAGGAAAATTTTCTCACGCTCGTAACCTTTGATGGGTATAACAAACTTAATGAAATTTATATATTTGAAATCAGCATAAAAAGCCTATTCTTTCGATATATATATATATATATATATATATATATATATATATATATATATATATATATATATATATATATATATATATATATATATATATATATATATATATATATATATATATATATATATATATATATAATATATATATATATATATATATATATATATATATATATATATATATATATATATATATATATATATATTGGTATCAAGTTACCGTTTTTTAGAGTTTCGGTTACTATTGAGCCGGGTCGCTCCTTACTTACAGTTCGTTACCACAAACTGTTAGATTTGTAATTAAATCCTTTTATAATTTAAATAAAGACAAGGCATTTATCTAATGAAGCAGGAGGCGTCTGAAGCAAGCTAGAATCACTTTGCTACCTCCCAAACACAGTTTATATAATTATCCAGTATGATCATTCCCTATCTCACCCATTATAACACAGTTTATAGACAGTAAGCTTATCGCAGATAATTTCTGGTCTTCGGTCTCGGTGCGAACAAAAAGCTCCTCCCACTTGTTTCTGCCTTAGCGGATTAGTCTGTTATCGTCAATCACTGAGAAATGGTTACCAAGTGCATTATTCGTAATAGCGGGTTTCCACTTGTTTCGTGTCCAAGAGAAATCTGACTTGTCTACCCGCGAAAAGATCTGATAACGCCTATGTTTCTATCTGCAAAAACGTTCTCCGGAGCACTCGCACCCCTGTCCGGGTTTTTATAATGGGAGAGATAGAGAATGATCATACTGCTAATTCTATAAACTGTGCATTATAAAACCCGGACCGGGGTGCGAGTGCTCCAGAGAACGTAGAAACATAGGCGGCATCAGATCTTTTCACGGGTAGACAAGTCAGACGCGAAATTATAGTTCTGAATTAGAGTTCAGTATTGAATTAGAGTTCATAGAGTTAACAGCTAAATAAGTTTCAATTCAGTCGGATAAAACACATGCTTAAAATCTCAACAGCTTAGCTTGCGTAACTAACAAGTTTGACCACTACTATGTATTAGTGAATTGTTATAGCTGTGACGTCAGAATCTTTTAATTAGAGACATAGCGATCTATCAGTCAACGAGTGAACTTAATTGACTAGTTATACCGGTCTTAGACCAGTCTCTGTCATTTGGATACTTGCCAGTAAGTCTGTATTTGATGAAATTCTAAATGAAAACATAAATCTCACCTGAGAGCGGATTTTATAGCTAAAGAAATATGTCGTCAGTCAGCCAGAAAACGTTTGATGATGGAATGAAGGCACTGGGAAAGAAACTGGATCTCATAATTAACCAACAAAAAGAGTTTGCTGTTACACTGTCCTCGATTTCGGATGAGGTTCAGACTTTGAAAAATGAATCGAAGTCTCGTGATGCGAAGATTGCTAGTCTAGAAAGCCAGCTTGAGGAGCAAAAGTCAAAGTTTGATACAATCGAAACAAAACTGCTGGAAATCGAAGTAAAAGACCGAAAACTCAACTTAATCATCTTCGGATTACCGAAAGAGAAAAACCAACAGACAGTTCTCACGAATGCGTCTACGTTACTGACATCAAAAATGGAAATCACGGATAAAATCCAAATATCACAGTGCTACCGAGTGCCTCAGAAGTCAAATGTGTCTAGCCGTAAGCCGATCACCCCTCCAGTTTTCGTAACAGTGTCGACAGAAAAAGATATTCTATCAATCTTCAGTTCAATATCAAAGCTGAAAGGAACTGGGGTCCGGATTTGCACGGACCTGCCACCCAAATTAAACTCTGTTAGAAACGAGTTACTGTCTAAGGGTAAGGAGATGCGAGAGAATGGATCCGCACAACTCACACGAGTGAAACAAAAAGGGGCTAAACTCTGGCTAGAGTATAAATCGGATTCTGAGTCGCAGTGGGCAAAAGCATAAGAAATATTAAGGCGACTAGTGTATAGATATTAGATCAATCCCGCTCTAGATTGATAATTGTTTCGTTTTTGTGTTTGAGATGTGTTGATTTTTTATTTCGATGTGTTATTTAGGCTAGCTCGGTTCAAGTTTATTTTGATTATTTCTACCCCAGTTATTTCTGTTCTACTTATACCTTCTCAACTTAGGTCTTCTCGAAGGATGATAAGCATAATGGGTTTTCATGACTCGGCAGTGGTACGGGCTCCTTATCACGCGGGCTTGCTGGCGCGGGGTGGGATCTTTCGAATATTATTTAGTTGACTTTAAAGTTTGCGGGTGCGGGGGGGGGGGACCGATAGACTGGTGGCTTTGGAGGGGAAACCCCTTAACCTATCTTTACTTTCTGAAACTTTTCATGTATTCGGTCAAAGAGAAAACAACACTTTTTCTAAAATAAAACCGTCATCGTACGTTTCTCCTGATGAAATAAACAGACTTGAAGATAATTCATTGCGAATGGGGTTTGTGAATGTACAAGGACTCAAAAGTTCTATTGATGAACTAACCAATTTATTGCCAGCAAATCAAATTTACATTTTGGGGATTTGTGAAACATTTATTAATGATAAGACACATTATAATGTGAAAATCCCGGGACATAAATTCGTTTACAAGAATCGACTAGTCCATGAAAAAGGTGGCCTTGGGTTATTTTTGAATGATGGAGCGCAGTTTGAGCGACTGCCAGAACTGGAAAAATATAATGTTGAAAAAGTGTGTGAAATACTGGCGGTTGAATGTCGGCTTGGGACTAAAAAAATTCAAGTTTGTGTTGTGTATAAGCCCCCGTCGGCCCCAATACCGCTTTTTTGCAATCTCTGGAGTCTTTACTAGCATCTTTGGATGATAAGGATGTTGTGGTTATGGGGGATTTTAATATAAATCTACTGGAACTTAATGAAAATACCCATACAACAGAATTTATTACATTAATGACATCGAATTCCCTAATTCCTTCGTGTACAATTCCAACGCGTGTTGCATCGACTAGTGCAACTCTCATTGACAACATATTTTTAACAACACCAGCCAAGTCTTCACAGGTTGTTCTGACGGATTTCTCTGATCATTTTTTTTTAATTTCTGATGTGAGATACCAGATTCATAAAATAAAATCACCAGAAACAGCAGCCCGGATTATTAATAAAAAAAATCTAGTATGTTTAAAGGATAAACTGAATTTAACTGATTGGTCTCCTGTATTTGATGCTGATGAAAAAAACTCTGCGACGGATTATTTTTTAGAGGGATTTCATGCTGCACTTGATGAGTCGTGCCAAAGAGTAAAAAAAAGAAAACGGAAATATAATCAACCCATCCAACCATGGATATCGCCAGCCCTTTTGACGTCAATAAAACATAAAAACAATCTCTATAAAACTTTAATATCTTTCGAAAGTGAAGAAAATAGAAGAACCTTCAAAAACTATAAAAACCTACTTTCAAAAATAATACGCAATGCTAAAATGAAATTTTATTTCGATTCTTTTAATGAAGTAAGTAAGTCCCCAAAGAAAACTTGGGAACTAATCAACTCATATTTAAATCGATCGCGGACGTCTTCTCCACCATCAAAAAATACGGGATGCCCATGGTAATACAATTGAAAGGGAACTAGAAATGGCAAATTACATAAATTTTCATTTCGTGTCAATCGGGCAGTCAATAGCTAATAAGCTCCAACATAATATGTCCCATGGGCAATGTAATTATCCTACGTACCTAGGAAGTCCTTCTGAGAATTCTATGTTTTTAACTCCGGTAACACAGGAAGAGCTTGCTAGGGTTGGTAAGCTTTTAAAGAATGGAAATTCCCCGGGGATTGATGAGTCGTCGACCAATATTGTTAAAGCCATTTTACCTAGTATTAATAAAGTTATGTGTCATTTAATAAATCTGTCATTTAGATCGGGAACCTTTCCGGATTCTTTCAAAAAAGCGAAAGTGTTACCGCTATATAAAAGTGGTGACCGGACTAATTGCTCAAATTATAGACCCATTTCTATTCTTTCGGGTTTTTCTAAAGTAATGGAGCGATGTTTTTATAATCGAATGTATAATTTTCTCTGTTCAAAAGATTATTTTTCAAAAACACAATATGGATTTAGAAAAGAGCATAGTACGCAGGATGCTATATTAACTATGGTACAATTTATTCACGAGTGTCTGGACAAAAAATGGATCCCGGCGAGTATATTTTTGGACCTTGAGAAGGCCTTCGATTCGTTAGGCCATAAAATATTGTTGTATAACTTAAACCACGGTGTGATACGAGGACCAGCGCACGATTTTATCGCATCTTACCTAAGTCGTCGCTCCCAAGTGACTATGATCAACGACACAGTTTCGGATCCATGTCTGTTGTCAAATATTGGTGTCCCGCAAGGTTCAATCCTGGGACCACTGCTTTTTATAATATACATAAATGACCTTCCATCAGCGACAGAAAACCTTGGTCTGAATGTTCTTTTCGCTGATGATACCGGATCATCACTTACTGGATATTCGGAAGAGGATGAGAAGCTGCAAATCGTATTTTCACAACTTCTTGTGTGGCTAAAAGCTAATCGTTTGTCACTAAATGCATCAAAAACCAAATTTATCATTTATAGTAGAATTGGGCAGAATGCACAAGGAATTTCAACAATATTTGATCATGCTACAAATATTCAAATTCAAAGGGCAACTTCGTTCCGGTATTTGGGTATTATTATTGATGAAAATCTATCATATAAAGAACATTGTAATAGATTACGGGTTAAAGTTGCTCAAGGGGTTGGTATAATGCGAAGGTTTCAGCATTTTTTTCCATATGAAATCCTACGTCTAATTTATTTTGCGTTGGTTCATTCCCATCTTACGTATTGTCCTCTGATATATTTGGCAACATTCAGATGTCATGTGAAACCGATACAAATTCTTCAAAACCGGGCTCTTCTAATTTTAAAGAAATATCAGTAAAGAAATTTTCAGTAAAGTGCAAATTTTGTTCTGGCATTGGGAAGGCATAGGGGCTTTGCGCCCAACTTATGTTAATTTCTGTTCGTTTTGAGTTTGACTCGGTTAATCATTGTAATTTCTGTTCGTTTTAGGTTTCATTTATTTATCGATGCTGATTTGTGGTAGTTTCACGCTTGGTAGATTATTTGATTTTATTTTTGCTCATTTTTTGTTTAATGGAGTTCTTTACTTTTCTTTGAAAAACTTATTTTGTGGAAAAAGTTTTTTAAATTAATTTCTGTTCGTTTTATAATGGTATAGTCTTTTCAGGGAAAAAGAAAATAATACTTTAAGTCTTATCGTTTTTTAAGACTTTATAGTTTGGCCTGCTATTTGTATGCTGGAGAAAAATTTTCAGCAATTTTTAACCACATACACCCTTTTAAAAATTTGGACACAAATAGTACTGTTTAATTTAGTTTCATACCTCCTCTAGTTGACCTGAAATGGAAAACTTAATACCATTCGCAAAAAAATCTGTTTACTAGTAGAGATGACCCTAAAGGTCCGGGACGAACCACGTGGTTTATGGTCCTAATATGGGCATAGAATCCCTAGGGGAGTCTAAGTTAAGACTCTAAGCTAAAACTCGAAACTCTTAACTAAAACTTAGCCAAACTAAAACTTTAAGTAAAACTGTAAGGTATGACTCCAAGCTAAAACTCGAAACTCTTAACTGTAACTAAACTAAACTTCAACTCTAACTAAAACTCTAAGCTAAGACTCTAAGCTAAAAACCCTAAACTCTTAACTAAAACTAAACTAAACTAGAACTCTAACAAAAACTCTAAGCTAAGACTCTAAGCTAAAACTCGAAACTCTTAACTAAAACTGAACCAAACTATAACTTTAAGTAAAATTCTAAGCTAAGACTCTAAGCTAAAACTCTAAATTCTTAACTGTAACTAAACTAAACTAGAACTCTAAATAAAACTCTAAGCTAAGACTCTAAGCTAAAAACTCTAAACTCTTAATTAAAACTAAACTAAACTAGAACTCTAACAAAAACTCTAAGCTAAGACTCTAAGCTAAAAACTCTAAACTCTTAACTAAAACTAAAATAAACTAGAACTCTAACAAAAACTCTAAGCTAAGACTCTAAGCTAAAATTCTAAACTCTTAACTAAAACTAAACTAAACTAGAACTCTAACTAAAACTCTAAGCTATGACTCTATGGTAAAACATCGAACTCTTAACTAAAACTAAACTAAACTAGAACTCTATCAAAAACTCTAAGCTAAGACTCTAAGCTAAAAAACTCTAAACTCTTAACTAAAACTAAACTAAAACTATAACTCTAAGCTAAGTCTCTAAGCTAAAACTCTAAACTATTAACTAAAACTAAACTAAACTAGAACTTCAACATAAACTCTACGCTAAGACTCTAAGCTAAAAACTCTAAACTCTTAACTAAAACTAAAATAAACTAGAACTCTAACAAAAACTCTATGCTAAGACTCTAAGCTAAAACACCAAACTCTTAACTAAACTAAACTAGAACACTAACTGAAACTCAAAGGTAAAACATCAAACTCTTAACTAAAATTAAACTAAACTAGAACTCTAACTGAAACTCAAAGGTAAAACATCAAACTCTTAACTAAAATTAAACTAAACTAGAACTCTAACAAAAAAAAGTCTAAGTTATGACTCTAAGCTACAACTCGAAACTCTTAACTAAAACTTAGCCAAACTAAAACCTTAAGTAAAACTCTAAGGTATGACTCCAAGCTAAAACTCGAAACTCTTAACTGTAACTAAACTAAACTTCAACTCTAACTAAAACTCTAAGCTAAGACTCTAAGCTAAAACTCGAAACTCTTAACTAAAACTTAACCAAACTATAACTTGAAGTAAAATTCTAAGCTAAGACTCTAAGCTAAAACTCTAAATTCTTAACTGTAACTAAACTAAACTAAACTAGAACTCTAAATAAAACTCTAAGCTAAGACTCTAAGCTAAAAACTCTAAACTCTTAATTAAAACTAAACTAAACTCGAACTCTAACAAAAACTCTAAGCTAAGACTCTAAGCTAAAAACTCTAAACTTTTAACTAAAACTAAACCAAACTAAAACTCTAAGCTAAAAGGATGGGTACTTCAATTTGTAAAATGGGTTTAGGATGGTCACTAAGAAAGGAACTTGCTCTGAAATGGTCTTTGAAAAGTATTTCTTGGTGTTGAGGTAACCAAAAAGCTGTAAAGTATAGTTGTAGGTGAAAAAGATAAGTACTTCAAGTTGGAAAATGGGTTTAGGAGGGACATTAAGAAAGTAACTTGCTCTGAAATGGTCTTTGAAAAGTATTTCTTGGTGTTGAGGTATCCAAAAAGCTGTAAAGTATAGTTGTGGGTGAAAAAGATAAGTACTTCAAGTTGAAAAATGGGTTTAGGATGGACATTAAGAAAGGAACTTGTTCCCGTCATGACCTTCTGATAGGGTTCTACCGATTATGTAATCAATTTCTCAGAAATCCAACTGTCCTAGTCGATTACGTCATTCTATGCCCATATATGGACTCCCGTCATGACCTTCTGATAGGGTTCTACCGATTATGTAATCAATTTCTCAGAAATCCATTTGTCCTAGTTGATTACGTCATTCTATGCACATAAATGGATTCCCGTCACGAGCTCCTGATAGGGTTCTACCGATTATGTAATCAATTTCTCGGGAATTCTCTCCCTTCGATTACGCAATCAATATATCTCTTCCCCACCTTTCCCTTAGAAACAACAAATTAATTCCCCTTTCTTGAATCAATAATTCCCCTTAGAAACAACAAATTAATTCCCCTTTCGTGAACCAATAATTCCCCTTAGAAACAACAAATTAATTCCACTTTCTTGAATCAATAACTCCCCTTAGAAACAACAAATTAATTCCCCTTTCGTATCAATCAATCAACCATGACATCATCTGTCACGTGTGATCTAAACTTTGCCTCGGAAACAATTCTGGTCGAACTCCAAAGATATTAATAAACTTCCGGAAACAATTTGATTAATGACTGTCAGCACAGGTGTTCCAAATTCCCAATCGATTACTAAGAGTTTTACTAAGACTATGGTAAAACTCTAAACTCTTAACTAAAACTAAACTAAACTAGAACTCTAACTAAAACTCTAAGCTAAGACTCTAAGCAAAAAACTCTAAACTCTTAACTAAAACAAAACTAAACTAGAACTCTAACAAAAACTCTAAGCTAAGACTATAAGCTAGAAAACTCTAAACTCTTAACTAAAAGTAAACTAAACTAAAACTCTAAGCTAAGAATCTAAGCTAAAACTCTAAACTTTTAACTATTACTAAACTAAACTTCAACTTTAACAAAAACTCTAAGCTATGACCCTAAGCTAAAACTCTAAACTCTTAACTATTACTAAACTAAACTTCAACTTTAACAAAAACTCTAAGCTAAGACTCTAAGCTAAAATTCTAAACTCTTAACTATTACTAAACTAAACTAGAACTTCAACAAAAACTCTATGCTAAGACTCTAAGCTAAAAACTCTAAACTCTTAACTAAAACTAAACTAAACTAGAACTTTAACAAAAACTCTAAGCTAAAACTCTAAACTCTTAACTATTACTAAACTAAACTTCAACTTTAACAAAAACTCTAAGGTAAGACTCTAAGCTAAAACTCTAAACTATTAACTAAAACTAAACTAAACTAGAACTCTAACACAAACTATAAGCTAAGACTCTAAGCTAAAACTCTAAACTCTTAACTAAAACTAAACTGAACTAGAACTCTAACAAAAACTCTAAACTATGACTCTAAGGTAAAACTCTAAACTCTTAACTATAACTTTACTAAACTATAACTTTAACTAAAACTCTAAGCTATGACTCTAAGCTAAAACTCTAAATTCTTAACTATAACTAAACTAAACTAGAACTCTAACAAAAACTCTAAGCTAAGACTCTAAGCTAAAAAACTCTAAACTCTTAACTAAAACTAAACTAAACTATAACTCTAAGCTAAGTCTCTAAGCTAAAACTCGAAACTCTTAACTAAAACTTAACTAAACTACAACTTTAAGTAAAACTCTAAGATATGACTCTAAGCTAAAACTCTAAACTCTTAACTATTACTAAACTAAACTTCAAGTCTAACAAAAACTCTAAGCTAAGACTCTAAGCTAAAACAACTAAAACTAAACTAAACTAGAACTTCAACAAAAACTCTAAGCTAAGACTCTAAGCTAAAAACTCTAAACTCTTAACTAAAACTAAAATAAACTAGAACTCTAACAAAAACTCTAAGCTAAGACTCTAGGCTACAATTCTAAACTCTTAACTAAAACTAAACTAAACTAGAACTGTAACTAAAACTCTAAGCTATGACTCTAAGGTAAAACACCAAACTCTTAACTAAAACTAAACTAAACTAGAACTCTAACTGAAACTCAAAGGTAAAACATCAAACTCTTAACTAAAATTAAACTAAACTAGAACTCTATCAAAAAACTCTAAGTTAAGACTAAACTAAACTAGAACTCTAACAAAAACTCTAAGCTAAGACTCTAAGCTAAAAACTCTAAACTTTTAACTAAAACTAAACTAAACTAGAACTTCAACAAAAACTCTAAGCTAAGACTCTAAGCTAAAAACTCTAAACTCTTAACTAAAACTAAAATAAACTAGAACTCTAACAAAAACTCTAAGTTAAGACTCTAAGCTAAAATTCTAAACTCTTAACTAAAACTAAACTAAACTAGAACTGTAACTAAAACTCTAAGCTATGACTCTAAGGTAAAACATCAAACTCTTAACTAAAACTAAACTAAACTAGAACTCTATCAAAAACTCTAGACTAAGACTCTAAGCTAAAAACTCTATACTTTTAACTAAAACTAAAATAAACTAGAACTCTAACAAAAACTCTAAGCTAAGACTCTAAGCTAAAATTCTAAACTCTTAACTAAAACTAAACTAAACTAGAACTCTAACTAAAACTCTAAGCTATGACTCTAAGGTAAAACATCGAACTCTTAACTAAAACTAAACTAAACTAGAACTCTATCAAAAACTCTAAGCTAAGACTCTAAGCTAAAAAACTCTAAACTCTTAACTAAAACTAAACTAAAACTATAACTCTAAGCTAAGTCTCTAAGCTAAAACTCTAAACTATTAACTAAAACTAAACTAAACTAGAACTTCAACATAAACTCTACGCTAAGACTCTAAGCTAAAAACTCTAAACTCTTAACTAAAACTAAAATAAACTAGAACTCTAACAAAAACTCTATGCTAAGACTCTAAGCTAAAACACCAAACTCTTAACTAAACTAAAATAGAATTCTAACTGAAACTCAAAGGTAAAACATCAAACTCTTAACTAAAATTAAACTAAACTAGAACTCTAACAAAAAAAGTCTAAGTTAAGGCTCTAAGCTAAAACTCGAAACTCTTAACTAAAACTTAGCCAAACTAAAACTTTAAGTAAAACTCTAAGGTATGACTCCAAGCTAAAACTCGAAACTCCTAACTGTAACTAAACTAAACTTCAACTCTAACTAAAACTCTAAGCTAAGACTCTAAGCTAAAACTCGAAACTCTTAACTAAAACCTAACCAAACTATAACTTTAAGTAAAATTCTAAGCTAAGACTCTAAGCTAAAACTCTAAATTCTTAACTGTAACTAAACTAAACTAAACTAGAACTCTAAATAAAACTCTAAGCTAAGACTCTAAGCTAAAAACTCTAAACTCTTAATTAAAACTAAACTAAACTCGAACTCTAACAAAAACTCTAAGCTAAGACTCTAAGCTAAAAACTCTAAACTTTTAACTAAAACTAAACCAAACTAAAACTCTAAGCTAAAAGGATGGGTACTTCAATTTGTAAAATGGGTTTAGGATGGTCACTAAGAAAGGAACTTTCTCTGAAATGGTCTTTGAAAAGTATTTCTTGGTGTTGAGGTAACCAAAAAGCTGTAAAGTATAGTTGTAGGTGAAAAAGATAAGTACTTCAAGTTGGAAAATGGGTTTAGGAGGGACATTAAGAAAGTAACTTGCTCTGAAATGGTCTTTGAAAAGTATTTCTTGGTGTTGAGGTATCCAAAAAGCTGTAAAGTATAGTTGTGGGTGAAAAAGATAAGTACTTCAAGTTGAAAAATGGGTTTAGGATGGACATTAAGAAAGGAACTTGTTCCCGTCAGGACCTCCTGATAGGGTTCTACCGATTATGTAATCAATTTCTCAGAAATCCAACTGTCCTAGTCGATTACATCATTCTATGCCCATATATGGACTCCCGTCATGACCTTCTGATAGGGTTCTACCGATTATGTAATCAATTTCTCAGAAATCCATTTGTCCTAGTTGATTACGTCATTCTATGCACATAAATGGATTCCCGTCACGAGCTCCTGATAGGGTTCTACCGATTATGTAATCAATTTCTCGGGAATTCTCTCCCTTCGATTACGCAATCAATATATCTCTTCCCCACCTTCCCCTTAGAAACAACAAATTAATTCCCCTTTCTTGAATCAATAATTCCCCTTAGAAACAACAAATTAATTCCCCTTTCGTGAATCAATAATTCCCCTTAGAAACAACAAATTAATTCCCCTTTCTTGAATCAATAATTCCCCTTAGAAACAACAAATTAATTCCCCTTTCGTGTCAATCAATCAACCATGACATCATCTGTCACGTGTGATCTAAACTTTGCCTCGGAAACAATTCTGGTCGAACTCCAAAGATATTAATAAACTTCCGGAAACAATTTGATTAATGACTGTCAGCACAGGTGTTCCAAATTCCCAATCGATTACACAATCAATTTCTCAGAAATCCATCTCCCCTAGGGACTCTATGCCCATATTAGGACCATAAACCACGTGGTTCGTCCCGGACCTTTAGGGTCATCTCTACTTTTACTTTCTTTGATAACTTGGATACACTTAAGCTATTTTGATTTGGTTAAATTTTAAGAGCAGAAATGGGAGGGTTGGCGTGGGAGAGTAGGCGTGGGAGGGTGGGAGTGGAAGGGGGATTAGTTGCCCTCAAATCACTTTCGACTATTAAAAAGGGCATCAGCCCTTTCTATTTTCAATCGAATGAGCCCTCGAAGTTCCCACGACAACTCCTTCGATACGAAGTGCCCTGGTCTAAACAACAACAACAACAAAAAATAATACATTATACTTAGAGTTCTAGTTTAGTTTAGTTTTAGTTAAGAGTTTAGAGTTTTACCATAGTCTTAGCTTAGAGTTCTAAATAGAGTTGAAGTTTAGTTTAGTTACAGTTAAGAATTTAGTGTTTTAGCTTAGTCATAGCTTAGAGTTTTACTTAAAGTTGTAGTTTAGTTAAGTTTTAGTTATGAGTTTGGTGTTTTACCTTAGAGTCTTAGCTTAGAGTTTTAGTTAGAGTTCTAGTTTAGTTTAGTTTTAGTTAAGAGTTTAGAATTTTAGCTTAGAGTCTTAGCTTAGAGTTTTTGTTAGAGTTCTAGTTTATTTTAGTTTTAGTTATGAGTTTAGAGTTTTTAGCTTAGAGTCTTAGCTTAGAGTTTTTGTTGAAGTTCTAGTTTAGTTTAGTTTTAGTTAATAGTTTAGGGTTTTAGCTTAGAGTCTTAGCTTAGAGTTTTTGTTAGACTTGAAGTTTAGTTTAGTAATAGTTAAGAGTTAAGAGTTTTAGCTTAGAGTAATAGCTTAGAGTTTTAATTAAAGTTGTAGTTTAGTTAAGTTTTAGTTAAGAGTTTCGAGTTTTAGCTTAGAGACTTAGCTTAGAGTTATAGTTTAGTTTAGTTTTAGTTACGAGTTTGGTGTTTTACCTTAGAGTCATAGCTTAGAGGTTTAGTTAAAGTTCTAGTTTAGTTTAGTTTTAGTTAAGAGTTTAGAATTTTAGCTTAGAGTCTTAGCTTAGAGTTTTTGTTAGAGTTCTAGTTTATTATAGTTTTAGTTAAGAGTTTAGAGTTTTTAGCTTAGAGTCTTAGTTTAGAGTTTTTGTTGAAGTTCTAGTTTAGTACAGTTTTAGTTAAAAGTTTAGAGTTTTTAGCTTAGAGTCTTAGCTTAGAGTTTTTGTTAGAGTTCTAGTTTAGTTTAGTCTTAACTTAGAGTTTTTTTTTATAGAGTTCTAGTTTAGTTTAATTTTAGTTAAGAGTTTAATGTTTTACCTTTGAGTTTCAGTTAGAGTTCTAGTTTAGTTTAGTTTTAGTTAAGAGTTTGGTGTTTTACCTTAGAGTCTTAGCTTAGAGTTTTAGTTAGAGTTCTAGTTTAGTTTAGTTTTAGTTAAGAGTTTAGAATTTTAGCTTAGAGTCTTAGCTTAGAGTTTTTGTTAGAGTTCTAGTTTATTTTAGTTTTAGTTAAGAGTTTAGAGTTTTTAGCTTAGAGTCTTAGCTTAGAGTTTTTGTTGAAGTTCTAGTTTAGTTTTAGTTAATAGTTTAGAGTTTTAGCTTAGAGTCTTAGCTTAGAGTTTTTGATAGACTTGAAGTTTAGTTTAGTAATAGTTAAGAGTTTAGAGTTTTAGCTTAGAGTCATAGCTTAGAGTTTTACTTAAAGTTGTAGTTTAGTTAAGTTTTAGTTAAGAGTTTCGAGTTTTAGCTTAGAGACTTAGCTTAGAGTTCTAGTTTAGTTTAGTTATAGTTAAGAATTTAGAGTTTTAGCCTAGAGTCAAAGCTTAGAGTTTTAGTTAAAGTTATAGTTTAGTAAAGTTATAGTTAAGAGTTTAGAGTTTTACCATAGAGTCATAGCTTAGAGTTTTTGTTATAGTTCTAGTTCAGTTTAGTTTTAGTTAAGAGTTTAGAGTTTTAGCTTAGAGTCTTAGCTTATAGTTTGTGTTAGAGTTCTAGTTTAGTTTAGTTTTAGTTAATAGTTTAGAGTTTTAGCTTAGAGTCTTACCTTAGAGTTTTTGTTAAAGTTGAAGTTTACTTTAGTAATAGTTAAGAGTTTAGAGTTTTAGCTTAGAGTCTTAGCTTAGAGTTTTTGTTAGAGTTCTAGTTTAGTTTAGTTTTAGTTAAGAGTTTAGAGTTTTAGCTTAGAGTCTTAGCTTAGAGTTTTTGTTAGAGTTCTAGTTTAGTTTAGTAATAGTTAAGAGTTTAGAGTTTTTAGCTAGGAGTCTTAGCATAGAGTTTTTGTTAAAGTTGTAGTTTAGTTTAGTAATAGTTAAGAGTTTAGAGTTTTAGCTTAGAGTCTTAGCTTAGAGTTTTTGTTAAAGTTGAAGTTTAGTTTAGTAATAGTTAAGAGTTTAGAGTTTTAGCTTAGATTCTTAGCTTAGAGTTTTAGTTTAGTTTACTTTTAGTTAAGAGTTTAGAGTTTTTTAGCTTAGAGTCTTAGCTTAGAGTTTTAGTTAGAGTTCTAGTTTAGTTTAGTTTTAGTTAAGAGTTTAGAGTTTTACCATAGAGTCTTAGCTTAGAGTTCTAGTTAGAGTTGAAGTTTAGTTTAGTTACAGTTAAGAATTTAGTGTTTTAGCTTAGAGTCATAGCTTAGAGTTTTACTTAAAGTTGTAGTTTAGTTAAGTTTTAGTTAAGAGTTTCGAGTTTTAGCTTAGAGTCTTACCTTAGAGTTTTTGTTAGAGTTCTAGTTTAGTTTAGTTTTAGTTAAGAGTTTAGAGTTTTACCTTAGAGTCTTAGCTTAGAGTTTTTGGTTAGAGTTCTAGTTTAGTTTAGTTATAGTTATGAATTTAAAGTTTTAGCTTAGAGTTATAGCTTAGAGTTTTAGTTAAAGTTATAGTTTAGTAAAGTTATAGTTAAGAGTTTAGAGTTTTACCTTAGAGTCATAGCTTAGAGTTTTAGTTAGAGTTCTAGTTCAGTTTAGTTTTAGTTAAGAGTTTAGAGTTTTAGCTTAGAGTCGTAGCTTATAGTTTGTGTTAGAGTTCTAGTTTAGTTTAGTTATAGTTAAGAGTCCCGAGTTTTTAGCTTAGAGTCTTAGCTTAGAGTTTCTGTTAGAGTTCTACTTTAGTTTACTTCTAGTTAAGAGTTTAGAGTTTTAGCTTAGCGTCTTAGCTTATAGTTTGTGTTAAAGTTCTAGTTTAGTTTAGTAATAGTTAAGAGTTAAACATCTCTCCATGCTTAAGTTAGGTTAGGTTAGGATAGATTAAGTTATGTTAGGTTAGGTTAGGTTAGCCTACGTACGTGGGCGTACGTAGGCTAACCTAACCTAAGCTAAAAATCTAAGACTCTAAGCTAAAATTCTAAACTCTTAACTAAAACTAAACTAAACTAGAACTCTAACTAAAACTCTAAGCTATGACTCTAAGGTAAAACATCAAACTCTTAACTAAAACTAAACTAAACTAGAACTCTATCAAAAACTCTAGGCTAAGACTCTAAGCTAAAAACTCTAAACTCTTAACTAAAACTAAAATAAACTAGAACTCTAACAAAAACTCTAAGCTAAGACTCTAAGCTAAAATTCTAAACTCTTAACTAAAACTAAACTAGAACTCTAACTAAAACTCTAAGCTATGACTCTAAGGTAAAACATCGAACTCTTAACTAAAACTAAACTAAACTAGAACTCTATCAAAAACTCTAAGCTAAGACTCTAAGCTAAAAAACTCTAAACTCTTAACTAAAACTAAACTAAAACTATAACTCTAAGCTAAGTCTCTAAGCTAAAACTCTAAACTATTAACTAAAACTAAACTAAACTAGAACTTCAACATAAACTCTACGCTAAGACTCTAAGCTAAAAACTCTAAACTCTTAACTAAAACTAAAATAAACTAGAACTCTAACAAAAACTCTATGCTAAGACTCTAAGCTAAAACACCAAACTCTTAACTAAACTAAACTAGAACTCTAACTGAAACTCAAAGGTAAAACATCAAACTCTTAACTAAAATTAAACTAAACTAGAACTCTAACTGAAACTCAAAGGTAAAACATCAAACTCTTAACTAAAATTAAACTAAACTAGAACTCTAACAAAAAAAGTCTAAGTTAAGACTCTAAGCTAAAACTCGAAACTCTTAACTAAAACTTAGCCAAACTAAAACTTTAAGTAAAACTGTAAGGTATGACTCCAAGCTAAAACTCGAAACTCTTAACTGTAACTAAACTAAACTTCAACTCTAACTAAAACTCTAAGCTAAGACTCTAAGCTAAAACTCTAAACTCTTAACTAAAACTAAACTAAACTAGAACTCTAACAAAAACTCTAAGCTAAGACTCTAAGCTAAAACTCGAAACTCTTAACTAAAACTGAACCAAACTATAACTTTAAGTAAAATTCTAAGCTAAGACTCTAAGCTAAAACTCTAAATTCTTAACTGTAACTAAACTAAACTAGAACTCTAAATAAAACTCTAAGCTAAGACTCTAAGCTAAAAACTCTAAACTCTTAATTAAAACTAAACTAAACTAGAACTCTAACAAAAACTCTAAGCTAAGACTCTAAGCTAAAAACTCTAAACTCTTAACTAAAACTAAAATAAACTAGAACTCTAACAAAAACTCTAAGCTAAGACTCTAAGCTAAAATTCTAAACTCTTAACTAAAACTAAACTAAACTAGAACTCTAACTAAAACTCTAAGCTATGACTCTATGGTAAAACATCGAACTCTTAACTAAAACTAAACTAAACTAGAACTCTATCAAAAACTCTAAGTTAAGACTCTAAGCTAAAAAACTCTAAACTCTTAACTAAAACTAAACTAAAACTATAACTCTAAGCTAAGTCTCTAAGCTAAAACTCTAAACTATTAACTAAAACTAAACTAAACTAGAACTTCAACATAAACTCTACGCTAAGACTCTAAGCTAAAAACTCTAAACTCTTAACTAAAACTAAAATAAACTAGAACTCTAACAAAAACTCTATGCTAAGACTCTAAGCTAAAACACCAAACTCTTAACTAAACTAAACTAGAACACTAACTGAAACTCAAAGGTAAAACATCAAACTCTTAACTAAAATTAAACTAAACTAGAACTCTAACTGAAACTCAAAGGTAAAACATCAAACTCTTAACTAAAATTAAACTAAACTAGAACTCTAACAAAAAAAAGTCTAAGTTATGACTCTAAGCTACAACTCGAAACTCTTAACTAAAACTTAGCCAAACTAAAACCTTAAGTAAAACTCTAAGGTATGACTCCAAGCTAAAACTCGAAACTCTTAACTGTAACTAAACTAAACTTCAACTCTAACTAAAACTCTAAGCTAAGACTCTAAGCTAAAACTCGAAACTCTTAACTAAAACTTAACCAAACTATAACTTGAAGTAAAATTCTAAGCTAAGACTCTAAGCTAAAACTCTAAATTCTTAACTGTAACTAAACTAAACTAAACTAGAACTCTAAATAAAACTCTAAGCTAAGACTCTAAGCTAAAAACTCTAAACTCTTAATTAAAACTAAACTAAACTCGAACTCTAACAAAAACTCTAAGCTAAGACACTAAGCTAAAAACTCTAAACTTTTAACTAAAACTAAACCAAACTAAAACTCTAAGCTAAAAGGATGGGTACTTCAATTTGTAAAATGGGTTTAGGATGGTCACTAAGAAAGGAACTTGCTCTGAAATGGTCTTTGAAAAGTATTTCTTGGTGTTGAGGTAACCAAAAAGCTGTAAAGTATAGTTGTAGGTGAAAAAGATAAGTACTTCAAGTTGGAAAATGGGTTTAGGAGGGACATTAAGAAAGTAACTTGCTCTGAAATGGTCTTTGAAAAGTATTTCTTGGTGTTGAGGTATCCAAAAAGCTGTAAAGTATAGTTGTGGGTGAAAAAGATAAGTACTTCAAGTTGAAAAATGGGTTTAGGATGGACATTAAGAAAGGAACTTGTTCCCGTCATGACCTTCTGATAGGGTTCTACCGATTATGTAATCAATTTCTCAGAAATCCAACTGTCCTAGTCGATTACGTCATTCTATGCCCATATATGGACTCCCGTCATGACCTTCTGATAGGGTTCTACCGATTATGTAATCAATTTCTCAGAAATCCATTTGTCCTAGTTGATTACGTCATTCTATGCACATAAATGGATTCCCGTCACGAGCTCCTGATAGGGTTCTACCGATTATGTAATCAATTTCTCGGGAATTCTCTCCCTTCGATTACGCAATCAATATATCTCTTCCCCACCTTTCCCTTAGAAACAACAAATTAATTCCCCTTTCTTGAATCAATAATTCCCCTTAGAAACAACAAATTAATTCCCCTTTCGTGAACCAATAATTCCCCTTAGAAACAACAAATTAATTCCACTTTCTTGAATCAATAACTCCCCTTAGAAACAACAAATTAATTCCCCTTTCGTATCAATCAATCAACCATGACATCATCTGTCACGTGTGATCTAAACTTTGCCTCGGAAACAATTCTGGTCGAACTCCAAAGATATTAATAAACTTCCGGAAACAATTTGATTAATGACTGTCAGCACAGGTGTTCCAAATTCCCAATCGATTACGCAATCAATTTCTCAGAAATCCATCTCCCCTAGGGACTCTATGCCCATATTAGGACCATAAACCACGTGGTTCGTCCCGGACCTTTAGGGTCATCTCTACTTTTACTTTCTTTGATAACTTGGATACACTTAAGCTATTTTGATTTGGTTAAATTTTAAGAGCAGAAATGGGAGGGTTGGCGTGGGAGAGTAGGCGTGGGAGGGTGGGAGTGGAAGGGGGATTAGTTGCCCTCAAATCACTTTCGACTATTAAAAAGGGCATCAGCCCTTTCTATTTTCAATCGAATGAGCCCTCGAAGTTCCCACGACAACTCCTTCGATACGAAGTGCCCTGGTCTAAACAACAACAACAACAAAAAATAATACATTATACTCACTTCGATCTTTACTATAAAAACAACAAGCCTTCCAATCACTTTCGACTATTAAAAAGGGCACTAGGCCTTTCGATTTCCAATCGAATGAGCCCTTTTGGAAACGACAACGCTTTCTATAAACACCTTATATACCCCCAGGGCATAAATTACAACCCTTACCCTAAGGTCTGTTAGGGTGGTTGTCATCCTCTAAGACCGAATTTCCAGAACTTTCAACTACGTTAAACAACATGCCTATCTCAAACTTTTGATTGGATGTGTTTGGGGAAATGGTGGGGGTGAGAGGGGTGTTAGTCGCCTTCCAATCACTTTCGACTATTAAAAAGGGCACAAGCCACTCCAATTTCCAATTTAATGAGCGCTTTTCGAAGTTTCTACGACAAACTCTTCGATACGAAGTGCTCTGCTCTAAAGAAAAAAATTAATAAATACTACATTGTGCCAACATCGTTCTTATATGCCCCCAGGGTATAACTTAAAAACCTTTCCCAGAGGGTTGTGGGGGAGTGTCCTCCTCTTTACTTAGTTCCCGTTTCTTGTCTCGTAATCGAGTGTCCCCGTTCTTTACTTAGGCAGCGCGATCCTGCTGCCAGTTATTTATACAACAACTTTCTATATAAAACTTATATGCCCCCAGGGTATAACTTACAACCCTTGCACTGAGGACTCTGAGAGGGGGTTATCTTCCTAAAAGACCTAATTTCCAGAACGTTCAACTACGTTGAACAAAATGGATATCTCAAAATTTTGATTGGATGTGTTTGGAGGAATGATGGGCGTGGGGGGGGGCTAGTTGCCCTCCAATCACTTTCGACTATTAAAAAGTCTACTAGCCCTTTCAATTTCCAATTGAATGATCCCTTTTGAAGTTTATACGACAGCGCTTTCAATAAAAACTTTATATGCCCCAGGGCATAACTTACAACCCTTGCCCTGAGGGCTGTAGAGGGAGGGGTTGTCATCCTTAAGGACCTAATTTCCAAAACTTTCAACTACGTTGAATAAAATGGCTATCTAAAAGTTTTGATTGGCTGAGTTTGGGAAAGGTAGGCGTGAGAGGGGGGTTAGTTGCCCTCAAATAAATTTCGACTATTAAAAAGGGCACTATCCCTTTGAATTTCAATTCGAATGAGCCCTTTTTCAAGTCTCTACGACAAAGATTTCAATAAAAACCTTATATGCCCCCAGGGCATAACTTATAATCCTTGCCCTGAGGGTTGTAGGGGAGTGTCCTCCTCAAAAATATATTCTCTATCTGGAAATCAACTACGCTGAACAAAATGGCTATGTCAAAATTTTGATTGGATGTGTTTGGGAAAATTATGGGCGTGGGGGGGGGGAGGGGCTAGTTACCCTTCAATCACTTCCCACCATTAAAAAGGGCACTAGCTCTTTGAATTTCCAATCGAATGAGCCTTTTCTGAAGTTTCTACGACAACGCCTTCTATAAAAACCTTATATGCCCCCAGGGCATAACTTAAAACCCTTGCCCTGAGGGTTGTAGGGGGAGTGTCCTCCTCAAAACATATTTTCTATCTGGAAATCAACTACGCTGAACGAAATGGCTATCTCAAAATTTTGATTGGATGTGTTTGGAGGAATGATGGGCGTGGGGGGGGGGCTAGTTGCCCTCCAATCACATTCGACTATTAAAAAGGCTACTAGCCCTTCGAATTTCCAATCGGATGAGCCTGTTTTGAAGTTTCTACGACAACGCCTTCTATAAAAACCTTATATGTTCCCAGGGCATAACTTAAAACCCTTGTCCTGAGGTTTGTGGGGGAGTGTCCTCCTCAAAAACATATTTTCTATCTGAAAATCAACTACGCTGAACAAAGTGGCTATCTCAAAATTTTGATTGGATGTGTTTGGGGGAATAATGGGCGTGGGGGGGGGGGGTAGTTGCCCTCCAATCACTTTCTACTATTAAAAAGGACACTAGAACTCTCAATTTCTAATCGAATGAGCCCCTTCTGAAGTTTCTACGACGACCCCTTCCATATGAAGTGCCCTGCTCTAAAGGAAAAAAAAAATAATTCGCTGTACATTGTGCCAACATCGTTCTTATATGCCCTCAGGGCATAACTTAAAACCCTTGCCCCGAGGGTTGGGGGGGATTTTCCTCCTCAAAAACATATTTTCTATCTGGAAATCAACTACGCTGAACAAAATGGCAATCTCAAAATTTGATTGGATGTGGTTGGGGGAATGATGGGCGTGTGGGGGGGGGCTAGTTGCCCTCCAATCACTTTCGACTATTAAAAAGGGCACTAGACACTCCAATTTCCAATCGAATGAGCCCTTTTCGAAGTTTTTACGAAAACTCCTTCGATACGAAGTGCCTGACTGAAGAAGAAAAAAAAAACATATTGTGCCCACATCGTTCTTTACTTAGGCAGCGCTAGCGCGCTGCCTATGATAATCAATCCTTCATTCTTTTCTCCATTATTTTGGCGCATACTTTATGCTTGAAATTAAACGCTAGCTATGTTCGACTTTTTACAACTGAGAATTTGGCATAAAACTTCCTTCTAGTTTCCCTTAGGAGATAAAAAAGCCCTATTTAGACTTTCTAACGCTAAAGTATATCCTGAAAAAGAACCATAGGAAGTAATATATTACTAAAATATATGCCGACAGTCATATTACGAATAATTGATTTGTGGTCGGGACTTTTAGTCGAAACTGTTTAAAGGAATTTTGAGATTATTAAGTTTCCCCAAAGTTTCCTGTTGGATGTTATGATTGGAAGCGGTAAATACAATTGTTGGCCGTTGAATGCTTTCTTCGATAATCAAATGGTAAAAAAGTTGTGAATAAACAAAGGGAAACATATCCTTTGATATTCTGAAATTTTCCTTTTCGGAAAAGCCTCCTTAATAATGTTCTAAATTCAACTAAAGAAAGTGATGTATTATCTCAAATATATGGAGACATCCATATTACTTATAACTGATTTGTGGTTTGGACTTTTAGGGAAAAGCGTTGAAGAGAATTTGAGATTATCAAGTTTCCCCAAAGTTTCCTTTTGAATACTACGATTGGAAGTGGTAAACAGAATGGTTTAGGCAAGTGGTTTAGGCAATGGTTTAGGCAATGGTTTAAGAAGTGGTAAACAGAATGGTTGGTTGAATGGTTTAGGCTTTCTTTGAAGTAAAAATGTTAAATGGTTCAAATTAAAAAAAAAAAGTTCTGCTCAATGGTTTGAACTATTTTTTTTTTTGAAAAGCCTTCTTTAATTGTCAATTTCAACCGTGATGATACGTAACCTATTCCAAAATAAAAACAGGATACAAAAACATTAATAACTATTAGGCTACTAAAATCTAAAATGAATTGAAATAAAGTAAAATAACAAGTTGCTAAAAATTGTTAAGTGAGAAAATACAAAATGGGATATTTAAACGATACAGTTGCTCTATTGGGCCGAGTCGCTCATTACATACATTTCGATACAAAGAACTGTTTCACAAAAAAAAGTATAAAAACATAAAAAACAAATAAGATGTAAAAACAAAGAATATATAAATATTAGTAACTAATAGGCTATTAAAACATGACATGAAATGAAATAAAATAAAATAAAAAGATACTAAAAATAATAAAGTTAAATTTAAACAGTTCAGGAACCTGTCAGTTTCCATGATCTTCTTGGGTTAGGTTTCTTAATGTCCTTGTCTTTGAAGGCAGTGTTGCATCAGTAAAGTTTTGTTTTTTCTGGCCAATTTGTTTATTATAGAGTAAACTGATAATTGCTGAACATATCGGTAAATTACCGAGCAATTAATAATGTCGGGAAACCTGGTGTAAAAAAAAACACTGGTTGAAATACCATTTTATTCTTTTCTGTCTTCTGGAAAACGCTAAAGCAGTTGCTTTAAATACTTTGAATCTTCCATTCTTCTCATTTTTGTTTTCCTTATTTTCTTTTGAAAAATTTTCCCCTTTTAGCTCTAAAATAAATGAAAAATAGTCTTTGTGGAAAAAAGAACTTGCTTTCAAAAGTGACATCTTATGATTTTTGAAAAGGAGAAGTAATTAGTGATTTTAGGATAGCTTTAGAAATTGATTTTATTTATTTTTTTTATTTACCAGAACGTTCACAAACTTCCAAGGATCTATTCTTCTTCGTTTCACAATCCTCATACCGGTAAAAAGATTCGAATTTTCATCTCTGACCGTTATCAAGCTACAAAACACCTATCACAAAAAAAAAAAAAACCATAATAAAAAAAAATTGCAAAAAACTGCAATTAACTCTGCGAGATAATTGACATGTTTGTCGTCAGATACTGACATGGTAAACAGAAATACACTGTTGCAAACTTCAGTTCCAAAAATCAACAACCTTGAAAACAAAAATTAGACAAAACAAGTAGACATAGAGAATTACCGAACTAGCTAAAAACCTTATTTTTTCAAAGAAAGAAGAATAAAAAATACCTTTATTCTAGAAACAGCTTCTTCAGCTTGCATCATTCTAGTAGCTTTACTTGGTTGACCTTCACAAACTAATTGTGTTGACCCCATATAACGCGCTCGAAATAACACTCCTTCAATCAAAACTGCTGGTTCATATACCAAAACTGCAAGTATATATAAACTTAAAAGCATGTGGCATTTGATTCTATGTATTTATAAAAGCAGGGCGTGAATTTTAAGTCAAAAGGTGAAGACTACCCCTTTTTTTCTTTTTATTGCACAATGTGTTTGGGGGTTATCCTTTGAAAATTAACCCTAGAGTTTAGTTATCTGACGCTGTTCCCTATCAAACAGTTCGGGGTAACGAACTGTAAGTAAGGAGCGATCCGGCTCAATCGTAACCGAAAATTTAAAAAACGAAATTTTGATACCAATAGATACATCAAAAGAATCGGCTTATTATGCTAATGCCAAATATATAAGTTTCATTAAGTTTAGTTTTACCCATTAACGGCTATGAGCCAGAGAAAATTTGCCTGATTATTGACAAAAGGGGAAATGACCCCCTAAAAGTCATAGAATCTTAATAAATGTCACGTCATCAGATTCAGCGTATTAGAAAACCTAACTATAGGGGTTTCAAGCTCCTATCTACAAAATGTGGAATTTTGTATTTTTTGCCAAAAAAGATCACGGATGTGTGTTTTTTTTGTTTTGTTTTTTTCCAGGGGTGATCTTATCGACCCAGTGGTCCTAGAATATCGCGAGAGCTCACTCGAACAGAAACTAAAAGTTCTATTGCCCTTTTAAGTGACCATAAGATTGGAGGGGCAACTAGGCCCCTCCCTCGCCCCTTTTTCCCCAAAACCTTACTTCGCGGTAGCGAAGTAAGGAGCGACCCGGCTAAATAGTAACCGAAACTCTAAAAACGGAATTTTGATACAAATAGATACATCAAAAGAATCAGATGTTTAGGCTGATTTCAAATATATAAGTTTCACCAAGTTTAATCTTACCCATCAAAAGTTACGTGCCTGAGAAAATTTGCCTTAGTTTCGTAAAAAGAAAAAAAAAACCTAAAAGTCATAGAACTTTAATGAAAATCACACCATCAGATTCAATGTATCAGAGAACCCTACTATAGAAGTTTCAAGCTCCTATATGCAAAAATGTGGAATTTTGTATTTTTTGCCAGAAGAAAGATCAAGGATGTGTGTTTATTTGTTTGTTTTTTTTCCCAGGGGTAATCGTATCGACCCAGTGGGTCCTATAATATCGCGGGAGAGCTCATTCGAACGAAAATTAAAAATTCTAGTGCCCTTTTTAAGTGACCAAAAAAACAGAGGGCAACTAGGCCCCCTCTTACGCTCGTTTTTTTCCCAAAGTCGCCCGATCAAAATTTTGAGATAGCCATTTTGTTCAGCAAAGGCTCAATAAGTATGCCTTTGGATATAACATGATCCCCTCACAGCCCCAGAGGAAAGGTCTTTAAGTTATACAATTTGTCTATTGTTTACACATAGTATTTGTTATTGGGGAGCATGCATACATTTTAGGGTGGGGGAGGGAACGAAATTTCTGCTGGGGATTTTCCCACGGGGATATTTTCTATGGGGAGGGAAGTTTCAAGGGGGTGAACTTGTCAGGGGAAAATCTATACAAAATTATTTTTGTATGTCTTGCTTTCTCTTTTCCGTCTCAATTTTACGCATGGAGTTGTTAAGGGTAATTATCCTGAGTAAATTTTTACCGGGATTGGATTGTCTAGAAGATATTTCCGTGGGGAGGGTATTTCTCTGTGGAGGTTGGGCAAGATTTCCTGGGATTGTTTAAAAAACGATCAGAAATTTGAAAAAAAACAAGTTTTTTCAACTGAAAGTAAGGAGTAACATTAATACTTAAAATGAACAGAAATTATTACGTATATGAAGGGGGTTGCTTCTTCCTTAACACCTCGTTCTATACGCTAAAGTTAGAATTTTGTCCCAATTCTTTAAGAACGACTCCTGAAACACAAGGGTCATTTAATTAGAACAATAAGAAGTTTTTTTAAAGTACTAAAAACTTTAGCGTAAAAAGTGAGGTGTTGAGGAGGAGGCAACCCCCTTTATATACGTAATAATTTCTGTTCGTTTAAAGTTTTAATGTTACTCCTTACTTTCAGTTGAAAAAACTTTTATTTATTTAATCTCTTATAGTGGTTGGCGCTCCCGACTTAAAATCCTTAAAAAAAGGTCAGCTCCCGACTTAAAAAAGGTAAGGGGATAGAGTCTTGGTGTCACTGGTAATTTGTTTGGAACGGGGGTCAATGGTGTGACTCTGTAAGCTCAGCCAGAATCAGTCCCGCTCTAAATCGGCACATGGAGAAATCTGAGGGAAAAACACGGGAAGCGTCGGATGATTTGCCCCCAACCACGTATTGCACTCCTGGCCAAAGGCATCGAATCAGGAAAGTTTTAAGTTTTTTTTTTTCATCAGTAATGAGAAATCACTTTAGATGACCAGAGTTTAAAATGGTGGAAAAATACTGATTTTGACCTAATCAAATCTAACTTTATTTTTTTCTGTTTGGATTTTTTCTTCTTTTCTTTTTTAGGTTTTTGAAAACCACTCAGAGAACATCAGTTCTTTTCTACAATTAAGATGGGGACAGTAATTTTCCAAAATGGGGTTTTCGGCTATGGAGATTCCAGTGGTGCAGTTTTCATTTTCGATTGGGCACCTTTTTTGTGGGTTTTGGGCTATTTTTTGAAAATATAATAGAATTGTTTCCGCAATTTAACTCTTAGAATTAAGATTAATCAAATTAATTTACGTATCATTTAATTTACTTACAACCAATGAATTTACCATTAAGATGCTTTGTTTTTATTTGGCTCATTTCCTTTCAATTCTGCGAGTTGTAATTGTTCTCCTATACATTTTAAAATTGTCTTTTCTTTCCTGATTACCCTTATTATGCTGACTTTTTTTTAATAGGGTTTTGGGCTATTTAACTTTTAGAATTAACATTAATCAAATTAATTTACTTATCATTTAATTTACTTACCATCAATGAATCTACCAAAGATGCTGTGCTTTTATTTAGCTTATTCCCTTTTAATTCTGCGAGTTATAATTGTTTTTTATGTGTTTTTGTGCCTTTTTATAACCTCCTTAATATTTTAAAATTGTCTTTTCTTTCCTGGTTACCCTTATTATCTTGACTGGTTACCTTTTTTTTCTTTTTTTTTGTGTGTGTGTGTTTACTGAAATTAAAAATGCAAATTCAGCCCGTTTAGGCTTGTAATAGAAACTTTTTTTAAATAAATCTTATCTTAAACCATAGTTACCATTCCTATATCTGCTTCAAACAGCAGTTCTTCCTCACCTGACGGTGTTTCAAAACATGTTTTTAAATTTTTGATTACTATGGGCTAGGGTTTGTTCATTACTAGGTCGCCCTAAAGAAGGCAACCATGACTAATTGGAGAGATTTAAAATATAACTAAAAGAAGCTTCAGTTACTGGAGATGGCATTAACAAAAGAAAGGAAGTTAGCTCCAAAAGTAACAAAAAGTCTACCTTTTCTGTACTTTTTACTAATAATACAAAATTGCTGGAGGACAAAATTACAGGCACTAGAAGTAAAACTTCTTTATAGAGTACTGGGAGTGACTGATATAAAGACTGGACTGGGGTTAGACTTGAGAAAGGAAACAAAAGACAATCAAGCTAAAAACAAAAGCTAAAAAAAGCAAAAAACTGAAAAGCAATCACTATGTGTAGCTTATCTATGCACTAGAGATCTATCCACACAAACGAGGTCTACGTCTTTCTTGGTAAATTTGAATTTCTAAACATTGCTTATCTGCAGTAAACAGATCAGATATATCGATCTGTAATAGCTTCATAAGAAGCAATATTAACACAAGATTCTCGGTTACATCTAAAGTGTTCAAGAGGGGTGTCTGTAATTTGGCAGATAATCTAGTCTTTCTTTCCATAAACTTTTCAAACTAGAAGCTAAGACGTCTCCTGTGACTCCTTATTTAAGATTTGCCCGATATAACTTCCTTTCCCAAGAGGAAACCTGGATCTTAGAAGCAGAGGTCCAAATCGAAACACGATAACTATACCTTTGTATTTAACAAAGGTCCAAAAAGGATAAAAGCCCTGAGGAAAGATTATTATCCATATAGTTTATCTTTTAAATGTTTCTAGGAAGACTGTAAATTTATTGGGGAAAAGTGTGTCAAATTTACCTAAAGGATATTCGTTAAACCTTAAATATAATACAACTTAATAAAAGAGACTTAAATTAATAAAAGAGACTTCCTAGAAGAGACTTAAAAGGGTCAGTCCTTAAAAGGGTCAGTCCTCTTCTTCTTCCTAGAAGAGACTTAATAAAAGAGACTTAAAAGGGTCAGTCCTTAAAAGGGTCAGTCCTCTTCTTCTTCCTAGAAGAGACTTAATAAAAGAGACTTAAAAGGGTCAGTCCTTAAAAGGTTCAGTCCTCTTCTTCTTCCTAGAAGAGACTTAATAAAAGAGACTTAAAAGGGTCAGTCCTCTTCTTCTTCCTAGAAGAGACTTAATAAAAGAGACTTAAAAGGGTCAGTCCTTAAAGGGGTCAGTCCTCTTCTTCTTCCTAGAAGAGACTTAATAAAAGAGACTTAAAAGGGTCAGTCCTCTTCTTCTTCCTAGAAGAGACTTAATAAAAGAGACTTAAAAGGGTAAGTCCTTAAAAGGGTCAGTCCTCTTCTTCTTCCTAGAAGAGACTTAATAAAAGAGACTTAAAAGGGTCAGTCCTTAAAGGGGTCAGTCCTCTTCTTCTTCCTAGAAGAGACTTAATAAAAGAGACTTAAAAGGATAAGTCCTGAAAAGGGTCAGTCCTCTTCTTCTTCCTAGAAGAGACTTAATAAAAGAGACTTAAAAGGGTCAGTCCTCTGCTTCTTCCTAGAAGAAACTTAATAAAAGAGACTTAAAAGGGTAAGTCCTTAAAAGGGTCAGTCCTCTTCTTCTTCCTAGAAGAGACTTAAAAGGGTCAGTCCTTAAAAGGGTCAGTCCTCTTCTTCTTCCTAGAAGAGACTTAATAAAAGAGACTTAAAAGGGTAAGTCCTTAAAAGGGTCAGTCCTCTTCTTCTTCCTAGAAGAGACTTAATAAAAGAGACTTAAATAGGGTCAGTCCTTAAAAAATAGGCTGAACTAAAAACGAAGCAAGCAGCGTGTCAGTTATAATAGGGTCAAAATTCTTTCAATAATCTTGAACGAGTTCACATCACTAATTCCGAAAATTCTTCAAAAATAACTACAGAAGTAACGGTACTCTTCTGAAATACAGGACACACGAAATAAAGACCGCATTGAAATCTCAAAGCCGGTATTGATGAACAGGTTTCCGCTGCATAGTGAGATATTAATCAGTCCGTGACAAAGATTTAAGCTTTAGTTTTTGGGGTTTAGGGGAATAAAAGGTAGCTAGTTAGGTTAGATCAAGTTACGCATTTAATATATGCTATGCTTTATCCCCATCCCCCACCCCCTAATAAGCAAATATATAGCCCAAATTTGTTCATAAACTATTATGTTTTCATCCTATTTTGTTTTTGTTTTCCATTAGCATTAACCAAACTTTACTTCTCGCAAGTGTCCTGTATTTCAGAAGAGTACCGAGGTAACTTATTTGTTAAGTTAAAAACTTAAATAAAATTGGCTGAACTCGAAAGTAAAGCAATCAGAAAGTAAACCATAATTGGATTAAAATTCATCCAATCTGTTTAAACGAGTTCAAAATAAGAAATTAATCTTTAACGAGAAACACCTTTCACCATTAATAATTCCAGATATCCTCAAAGAAACCCTTTGAATTACAGTAGAATCATTTTTTAAGCTTCAAAACAATTAAAAGAGCCATCTATTTCTAGGTTCATCTCTCCTGGTTAATCTTTGATTTCAGCTTAGAGATTCGATTTGAGCAATCGAGGAATAATAAAGCATCAATTTCTTAACATTAAAAGTAGCCAAGTGACTTCTTTCAAACTTTTCAGAAGAGCAGAAACTCCCTTTCTAAGGAATCAAATGACTAGTAGACCATATTTCATTACTACATAACCGTCGATTTAATTGGTTTTTCAATATTTACTAATTATATTAGCTTTGGTTTGACTTTACAAGCTATTCAGAAGCCAAAGAAATGAATCCTGCTTCTTTGTTTTTGTTTTTTAGAGTCAAAACACTTAACTAACTTTATACCATCTACAAAAAAATTGCCTAAAAATAAGAACTACCAATATAATACAAAATAATATGGGTAATGAAAATATATAGGGTATAGTATAAAAAAAAAATTACAAAAACTATTTCACCAACAAACAACATAGGCTTTTGTAGGACTCCATTCTGGTCAAAAAGTTCGTTGTAACGGACATTAAGTAAGAAGCGACTCAGGCCAATAGTAACCGAAATCCAAAAAAAATCTTGATAATAATGAGTATATGAGAATACTTGGAATTTTATGTTGATTCCAAGTATATAAAATTCATTATGTTTAATGCTACCCATCAGAAGCTACGAGCCTGAGAAAAGTTGCCTGATTTTTGACAAAATATTCGAGAAATATAAAAATTACATTATCAGATTCAACGTACCATACTCGCGAGGTTTCAATTTCCCCTGTACAAAAATCTTATCTATGTACTAAAAAACTTAAGCCCGAACAGATTTTGAGGAAAGGTAGCTCCCCTTATATACGGAACAGTTTCTGTTCGTTTTCACTGTTAATGTTGCTCTTTACTTCCAGCTGAAATTTTTTTTTTTTTTATTAAATATCTACTTAAGTTTAATGTTTCCCGTGCAGGTTTTTGGTATGTTAAGTTTCTGCAGTAACACGGTTTAAACGTTTCAACGTAAGGTGGATATTTTGCTATCAATCAATAGCTAAGATCAGCTTTATCCATCTACCAACTTACATTTTTAAATTTGCTTTGAATCCGTTTTACATTGAACAATTCATTGAAAACAGGCAAAATTATGAAAAAAAAAATCTGTTTTTAAGGCAAGTTTAGATTACTCTCTAGGAGTCTAAATCTAAGTAATGTCACAATTCTGGTGAATTGAATAGACTAATTTGAACCTAGTGAATCCAATGATATTAGTATATTTGACCTTTCTGTGGATGTTACCCGCTTTAGGCTCGTCACAAGATTACATGTTTCAGAGGGAGTATAATCCTTAAAAATACTTCCCACAAGCACAAAGATACCATAAAAAAATCGGAATATTTTCCCACCCAGATGATTGGTTGTTAAAATAATAATCCATGACTCTTTTTTTTTAGATTTTCTCCGCTTTGTTTCTATGGACTCATCAATAATTTCTTAAATAACAGGTAAACAAATGAAAACAGATACATTTTTTTCCAAAGAGTAAAAAGACGAAAACACAGCCAGTCCGAAAATTTCGATTTTAAACTGGGATTAAAAAAAAAAACAAGTTTTTTTTATAACTGAAAGTAAGGAGCGACATTAAAACTTAAAACGAACAGAAATTGCTCCGTATATGAAAGGGGCTGTCCCCTTCTTAACGCCTCGCTTTTTACACTAAAGTTTTTTATTGTTTTAAAAAATAAAGTAGTGAAACAGAGTCAAACTTCAGCGTAAAGAGCGAGGCGTTGAGGAGAGGACAGCCCTTTCATACACGGAATAATTTCTGTTTGTTCTAGGTTTTAATGTCGCTCCTTACTTTCAGTTAGAAAAACTTGTTTTTTATTTAATTTCTGAACGTTTTTGAATTAATGCAGCTTTGATTTTGGCTCATCGTAAATGAATAATTAAAACAAAATTTGTATGTTAGTTTTACTTTTTTTTTTTTTGGCTAAATGTCTTTCTCGAAATTTTGTTCTAACGTAACTTACGAATACGAATTTTTACTGTCGTTAAAAATTTCCCGAAACATTGGCATGCTAACTCGTCTTCGTCATTTCTTTCCTATAGCTATTCTAAAATCTATTTATTATTCTTTCGTCCACCCATATTTTCTCTATTGCATTTCGGTTTGGGCATCTACCTTTTCGTCTGTTTTCAAATCTCTCCAAATACTTTAGAATAAAGCAATAAGGATTCTTTTTAATGTTGATTGCAGATCTTCAGTTAGACACCTATATGGGACTTCAGGAATTTTCACTTTGGACCAACTTCATTTAATTTCTACCTCTAGTATTTGTCACGATTATCAATATAGCAATCACAGTATATATAATTAGCAGTATGATCTTTCCCTATCTCACCCATTATAAAAACCCGGACCGAGGTGCAAGTGCTCCAGAGAACATATAAACATAAGCGACATTAGATCTTTTCACGGGTAGACAAGTCAGATCTCTCTTGAACGCGAAACTTGGCTTCGCGTTCATGAATAAGTTCATGAATAAGTGGATTCATGAATACATCCACATGAATAAGTGGATTCCGCTAATGCATGAATAAGTGGGAGGAGCTTTTTGTTCGCACCGAGAATGAAGAGCCAGAAATAATCTGCGGTAAACTTACTGCCTAATTATATGAACTGTGATAGTAATATACCTGTAAATTTCCCCGGCATTTTTCCAACTAATTCTCAATTTCATAATTATCCTACTACGCATCGTTCAGACTTTTCGTGCGAAATTCGCCCGACATCGAGAGCGGGATTCAGCATCCGTCACACTGGCCCAAAAATCTGGAACTCAATTGCAGCATCAGTTCGAGAATGCAGCAAAAAGCGACATTTTCTAACACTGGTGAAGAAATATCTTATGACATGCTAAGCATTTTGTTCATTAGAGTTTTCTTTTTTGTTGTTGTAAAATTTAGTTAGAAAATGGCTGTGTATTTTCGTTGGCAATATTTTCAGCGCTAAAGTATGCCACCAGGCATGTGCGCTGTTTTGTGACATTTATTTATGTATGTGTTATAAATAAAAATATTCTACTCTACTCTACTTCGAAAAATCACTCAAGTACAGCGGTTAGATACTTAGAATAATCGACACGCTTCATGCAATTGCCCCCTCTCCCAAAAAACAAAAAACTTACCAAATATATCCGATATTAACGGAAGCATAAGAAAATACAAAAATACATAACGATAAAATAATAAGATAAACAATAGATAAACACATAAGACAAATAGAATAGACAAACAACAAGTAAAGATAAACATGAGTTATCAGTTCAGAGTTCAAGCAAGGACAGAGTAAACAACTCAAAGTTTAAAACGAAACATTTACAGGTATAGGTGAACAGGGTAGGAAAACTGACTCAAGTGGGAAGGGGAACTACCCTAACCATGAAAGTTCTAAAACCTATTGCATCATTTGCGCTTTACTGAAAACAAAATATATTCTGAACATTTTTTTTTATATTTAAAACATTGAAAAATAAGAAAAAATACAATGTTGCGCTTTTGTACAATTTTGTATCTAGAAGATACATAATTGTATCTTGAAGTTTTGAGATATCCAGGAATTAACATTATTTTATACTTAAATATTCATTTATTTTCATTGTTTCATTCTTTCCGCTCATCTTGAATATTATAGTTATTTATTTTTTATTCGTTATCAATGTTTGGGAAAACTAAAGCACAGTGTTCAAAATACATATAGTTTTCAATGAAACGCAATAGGTTTTAGAACTTTTAGCGTTAGGGGAGGGGGAAAGGGTCAGTAGCCAAACTTCTGTTTTTGTAGTAATTTTTGTTCGTTTTAAGCTTGACTTGAATACTTATTTAATATTCACTCACTTTAAGATTTATTTTTTTATCCATTTCAGTATTTGTTATCTTCATGTCTGATATGATCGTTAATTTTAACTTCCGTTCGTTTTAGGATTCAATTATTGTTTTCAAACAGTTCGTGGTAACGAACTGTAAGTAAGAAGCAAGTCGGCCCAGCGGCAACCGAAAATCTAAAACACGGAATTTGCACAAAAATAGAAACATCAAAAGAATTGACTTTTTATGCTAATTCCAAATATAAAAAATTCATTAAGTTGATGCTACCCATCAAAAGCTACGAGCCTAAATTTTAGTCAAATTTATTAAAATTTTACTAAATTGTAGGAAAGATTATGAAAATGTTAAAAACAGAATGGCAAAAGCCCAGGGTATTTTTTCGCAGTTGGAAGAAATTGGATGAATAGAAGGGAAGACTGCAAACAATGATTATAATATTGGAAGCAACGATGGTGTTAGTGATAAACCATATATCCGAAATGTGATAAACTATATATTCGAAAGGTAAGTCTGCAAACAATGATTATAATATTGGAAGCAACAGTAGTGTTAGTGATAAACCATATATCCGAAATGTGATAAACCATATATCCGAAAGGTAAGTCTGCAAACAATGATTATAATATTGGAAGCAACAGTAGTGTTAGTGATAAATCATATATCCGAAATGTGATAAACCATATATCCGAAAGGTAAGTCTGCAAACAATGATTATAATATTGGAAGCAACAGTAGTGTTAGTGATAAACCATATATCCAAAATGTGGGCGCTTCAGATGCCGAAGGAAAATTTGTTAAATGCTTTCCAGAGTAATTATCTACAGATAGTTTTGGCTACCCAATTGATAGGCCGTATATCAAGCAGTAAGGTCTATTCTGGGAAGATAGAAACAAGATAAATTTGGTTCTCTCCCACATTCTAGGGCTATAATGAGAGAGAGAACAATCTTTTAAAGATGGTTCTTTTTGGCCATCTATCTAGGGTCAATTAAAAAGCAGGTTGTCCCCGAATAGGCTGGGGGGACGCTTTAAGAAAGGATTTAAAGGAAACTGAAAGTCTTTGGAAGGATGAAAAAGAGGGTAGCTTTAAATAGATAAGGATGGAAGAGGAGTGTGCACAACTTTGTTGGCGTCAGACAGCTTGGTACTGCTTTGAGTTGTCAATAGTAAAAGTAGTAATATACGGAAGAATACGAATTAAACTCACAGTTTGACAACATATACGAATGGAAACTAAGTAATAGATAAGACACACAAAATCACAACTTTTTTTTTTTTGTCATGGAAGTGCTCATTTTAACTTTTAATGCCATTGTTCATGTATAGTTTTTTCTAGAATCGTTAGTATACATGTTGTTGAAACTATACTCTTTCGGGTGTTGGCAGGGGCGAATCCAGGATTTTTTTTTAGGGGGGGGGGCAAAATAGGTTTATCCGATTTTTTTTTTTTGGGGAGGGGGCAAAATAGGTTGATCCGATAAACTTGCGTTAAGAACAAGTTTAATTAACGTAAACGTGAGTCAATTAAGTAAATTACACTACTTTAGACTACGCTAGGTGGGGCACCCCCCTTGCCCCCTCTGGATCCACCACTGGGTGTTGGTTCCTATTTGCCCAGATCACTCCTTGGTTACAGGCCATTACCATAACTGTCTGATTAATATCATGGCTGGTGAAAAACTATTGAAAGCCTGACAAATCACTTTTCTGTTTTCCATAGATTTCTTAAGGACTTTGCCGTGCCTAAATCAACATCCTGTATTGTTTCATGGGATCTGTGTTTACAGGAAAGGCCTAGTTTTGCATAATTCCACAAATATAGGAAGATGTCTTTAAATTGGTTCATTTGAGAAAGTCTTACAGAAATATTACAAAGTCAACAAATAAATAACATACAAATATAAGTTTTAAACCCTTTCAAAGTAAATTAGTATCTAAGTAGTTTTTGGTCTGCAGGCCAAAAGACTATATGTAATAACTGAGCCTTAAATAACGGTCGTCAGCAAAGTTCACATTATTTTCAAAGTTAATTATTGTGATTTAAAAATATTTATTTTTTGTCAAATTTATCATCACAATCATCATTGACTGTATGAAACTATTAGTGTTAACAGTTGTCATAAGTCCAATGGTTAGGTTACTCCCCTTCTACCTGGAATGATACGAGTTCAATCTATACTGTAGCAACGATTCAATCCATATAAATCTCACACGATTGTTTTCCTGTATTTGTTTCATACGTTTTTAATTATATATTTGTGCTATACCATGGAAGGATTTTTTTTCTGTACTACATTTTCTCTCCCTTACCATAGACCATAATCCTTCGAGAATGCTCCTTTAATGGAATCCAACTCAAAAAACATCCTGATCGTAAGCCAATTGATGTAGGATACTATTGAGGTGATACTATTGTGGACTGACAACAAAACTCACTTTTATAACATCATTCAATTACTTTGAGATGCCGCGTCTGACTTTCAAAATTCTTGCAAATACGTTTTGAGGCCACACTGTATACGCAAACCGAGAAGCAAAAAAAAGAACGAAACCAAAAATACTAAGCAAACGAGGATAATTTTCAGAAAGTTAACAAAGTTATTTCGAAAACAAATTTATATAATGATATTAATTGCTGAAAAATCAGCAATTCAAGATTTTATTTCGCTATCATTTTTATTTTTCAGTGTTGTAAATATAAAAGGAACTATTTGTACCAACATGCAGACAGTGGGTTATTGCGTTCGGCATCCCTCTGACGCTCCAGAACCAAACTTAACCACTATCATCACCGTTGCTTTCAATATTCCAATCTTGCTTTCAAATTTGGACACTTATCTTCCTTTTCTTCTAAACTTTTTCAACTGTGAAAAAACATCCTTGGCTTCTACTTTTAATATCTTCACTCCCATCACATCCATCCTCTTTACGAATAATATTGCCTAGCCAAATTGAACTATCCCTTTGATCGATTCTCTCGTTCCCCAGCATTACCTTCATCTTCTAAGTCTTAGCGACTTAGTCTTCTTAAAATTAATTTTCAACTTATTCCTGAAAAATAGTAGCAAAATGAATTCATTTTGCTAATATTTTTTCTAGAATACTCATGCCGTCTTCACAATCTAAGTCTAGGAGAGCTTTACCTTTCGATTTGATGCCATGCTCTCCCATTGCCTTTGACGTGTTCCTTAGGATAAAGTCCAGTACATTAAAATCGAACGGAGACCACGCTGCCTTTTTGGAGACCACACTAATTTCGGTGACCACGCTGCCCTTCCATGACGATAAATAAAAGTTCAAATAGGGATAAAATACTTTTAATAGATAGTGTTTCCCAAACAGTGATAAAAATTCACAAAAAAAAATACCAGATCAGTATCAGTAGTTTTACTACTGCTGACGGTCACTCCATATATACCGAATACCGAAATATCTGGTATTTTTTGTGAATTTCTACCACTGTTTGTGAAACACTGTCTATTAAAAGGATTTTATCCCTATTTGAACTTTTATTTAAAATCAAACGGGGTAATTTATCTTCCGTTTCAGTTTTCTCCTATGACTGTTTTGTGGACTAATCATCAGAACCGCTCAAATAAATGGTGTTGTGGTGTAATTGGCCACTCCTTCTGGATCCCCCCCCACCTAGGTTTTGAAAAATAACTTTTTTGAGGTATTCTTATTCAAAAATGCATTTTCAGCAGTTTCATTTTTTTTAATTGACCTCGATTGATTAAAAGAAAATACATTTTGCTTCCACCCTTAAGTTTCCGTGAATTGAGGCCACTAAATACAAAATTGATTGTTCAGCTCCGCATGGTAATTTTATATTTATATTTTTATTTATACATTTATATATATATATATATATATATAATATATATATATATATATATATATATATATATATATATATATATATATATATATATATATATATATATGTATATATATATATATATATATATATATATATATATATATATATATATATATATGTATATATATATATATATATATATATATATATATATATATATATATATATATATATATATATATATATATATATATATATATATATATATATATATATATATATATAATATATATATATATATATATATATATATATATATATATATATATATATATATATATATATATAATATATATATATATATATATATATATATATATATATATATATATATATATATATATATATATATAAATATATATATATATATATATATATATATATATATATATATATATATATATATATATATATATATATATATATATATATATATATATATATATATATATATATATTGTTTCTTGTTTTAAATCTTTGGAAATAAAACTTTCTTCCGAAAGTTCCCCCAAAAAACCTTATTTTAGTTATCCTATAAAGCTATAAAAGTGCAATATACACCCTTTGGTTTAGGGGTGGCTGATGTAGATGTGCTAAAACAATTACAAAAAAAAATAGTCCTACTAAGTGCTTTAATGTAGGCTATATGTTCTTTCAGGAACAAGCAATTTTGTGACAAGCCTGCAGCTGTAATCTGCACGAATATGACAAGATACTTGTATTATTGCATTAATTAGTGTCAGATCTATCCGTTCACTGAGATAGAATTATTATAATATGTAGATTTTTACTTAGAGAAGGATTTAAAATAGCTTAAAAAAGGAAAATTGTCATTTTTTCGGTGAATTTCAACCAATTTTCAACGCATTTTTAATCCAAATAACCCCGTATACCAAATTTCTAAAATTTAAATCGGTAGATGGATAGAAGTGAATCTCAGCTATGTAGCAATGCTAAAACTGTCCTTTTCGGTGTTTACTGAAACCTTAGGAGAGCAGGACAATTACAAAACAAAACTAGCAGAGGGAAGATAAACCTTAAAACTAGGTTCAGGTCAACTTTTTTTTTAATAATAATGCAATAATATCTTGCAGTTTGATAGGCTGCTTAATATATTGATTTGCTGCTAAATTATTTTTAATACTAAATAATAGGCCCTTTTCAAACTAACATCAGGTAGATCTGAGTTTTCTGCATGATGATTAATTAAATTTTTGGAATGCAAATAACTCTTCAAGGAAATTCTGGCTCCCTGAAACGTCTTATTTACAAGATCGCTTCTAAAAATAAAATTGATGTATTATATTAGATAGAATATAAAATTGGGGTATAAACACTTTTTATTTTCCAAAAGCTCTACGGACCCTGTGTAAGATCAGCTCTCCAAATTAAAATAGTGTTAAGGACCAGAATTCAGTTTTCAAGAAAATGGATTTTTTTTCTTTTTGTATTCTAGTTCCTATTTATATTCTTTGGACTTGTTGGAAAAGTTTACAGTTTTCTAAAAAACGATTGATATTAATAAAAATCCTAATCTAAACTTCTGTTTTAAACTTTTTGGTAAATTTTTATGTCCTCGCTTGTTTTATTGATTCAATTAGAAGGATTGGTTATCTAAAAAAATATACGGACCCAAAATAAAAATAAGACCTTATAATATTAAAAATACGGGACTAAAGTCTCCGCTTTGTTCTGTATAAAATTAAGAGAAAAAAAAATAATTTCAGATATTTCCATCGAAAAAGAAACTTAGAACTAGTTTTCCCTTCGACTTCCCTTTGTATTTATTTATCGTTTATATTTTTTGACTTTTTAGAAAGCGAAAAACAGAAAGGACTTTCAAATATAACAGAGACTATACAAAAGTACCCAACATTCGCGTCAATAAAATTCCAAAAACAAACCTTCTTTTGACTTTCCCTTTTTCTTTCCGATCGAATTCTCTCCAGGTTCTTCCTGTAATAAAAGATTTGTTTTAATCGAGACAGGAAACAAACCTAATCTCGTTTATAAGTTAAACTTGCTATGATTTCATTTTCATATTTACTCCACGGAAATTGAAAGACAGGTCTTATTTCTATTATTCTATTTCTTATTTCTAGATCTTATTAGAAAAGAAGTCACCATGCGAAAAATGCTACAATTAAAGTGGTATTAGAACAGCAATAAAAAGAGCTGAATCAGATAATTGAAATCAATGAATGAAGAATAGTGCTGAAATGAATACAAATGAATAAAAGATAAAGCTGAAATGAATAAAGACTAAATAATTATCCCAACCTGATAAAGTGTGAAATAATTATTTATGTCAAGTCTGATGTACAAGCCCATATATTCCAAACCTTGAGTAGATTAACTCTTTTTTATTGCTAACCTTTGTATGTTCAATATTCAATAGCCAATATTCAATATTCAATTACGTTCAATAGCCCAAATATTCCAAGCCTTGAGTAGATTAACTCTTCTTTATTGCTAACCTTTTTATGTTCAATATTCAATAGCCAATATTCAATATTCAATTACGTTCAATAGCCCAAATATTCCAAGCCTTGAAAAGATTAACTCTTCTTTATTGCTACCATTTTTACATTCAATAACAATAACCAATATTCAATATTCAATTAAGTTCATTAGCCCAAATATTCCAAGCCTTGAGTAATCAACTTTTCGTTATTGCTACCCTTTTTATGTTCAATATTCAATAGCCAATATTCAATTACGTTCAATAGCCCAAATATTCCAAGCCTTGAGTAATTAACTCTTCTTTATTGCTACCATTTTTACATTCAATAACAATAACCAATATTCAATATTCAATTACGTTCATTAGCCCAAATATTCCAAGCCTTGAGTAATCAACTCTTCGTTATTGCTACCCTTTTTATGTTCAATATTCAACAGCCAATATTCAATATTCAATTACGTTCAATAGCCCAAATATTCCAAGCCTTGAGTAGATTAACTCTTTTTTATTGCTAACCTTTTTATGTTCAATATTCAATAGCCAATATTCAATTACGTTCAATAGCACAAATATTCCAAGCCTTGAGTAGATTAACTCTTCGTTATTGCTACCCTTTTTATGTTCAATATTCAATAGCCAATATTCAATATTCAATTACGTTAATTAGCCCAAATATTCCAAGCCTTGAGTAATCAACTCTTCTTTATTGCTACCCTTTTTATGTTCAATACTCAACAGCCAATATTCAATATTCAGTTACGTTCAATAGCCCAAATATTCCAAGCCTTGAGTAGATTAACTCTTCTTTATTGCTACCATTTTTACATTCAATAACATTAACCAATATTCAATATTCAATTACGTTCATTAGCCCAAATATTCCAAGCCTTGAGTAATCAACTCTTCGTTATTGCTACCCTTTTTATGTTCAATATTCAATAGCCAATATTCAATATTCAATTACGTTCAATAGCCCAAATATTCCAAGCCTTGAGTAATCAACTCTTCGTTATTGCTACCCTTTTTATGTTCAATATTCAATAGCCAATATTCAATATTCAATTACGTTCATTAGCCCAAATATTCCAAGCCTTGAGTAATCAACTCTTCGTTATTGCTACCCTTTTAATGTTCAATATTCAATAGCCAATATTCAATATTCAATTACGTTCAATAGCCCAAATATTCCAAACCTTGAGTATATTAACTCTTTTTTATTGCTAACCTTTTTATGTTCCATATTCAATAGCCAATATTCAATATTCAATTACGTTCAATAGCCCAAATATTCCAAGCCTTGAGTAGATTAACTCTTCTTTATTGCTACCATTTTTACATTCAATAACAATAACCAATATTCAATATTCAATTACGTTCATTAGCCCAAATATTCCAAGCCTTGAGTAATCAACTCTTCGTTATTGCTACCCTTTTTACATTCAATAACAATAACCAATAATCAATATTCAATTACGTTCATTAGCCCAAATATTCCAAGCCTTGAGTAATCAACTCTTCGTTATTGCTACCCTTTTTATGTTCAATATTCAACAGCCAATATTCAATATTCAGTTACGTTCAATAGCCCAAATATTCTAAGCCTTGAGTAGATTAACTCTTCTTTATTGCTACCATTTTTACATTCAATAACAATAACCAATATTCAATATTCAATTACGTTCATTAGCCCAAATATTCCAAGCCTTGAGTAATCAACTCTTCGTTATTGCTACCCTTTTTATGTTCAATATTCAATAGCCAATATTCAATATTCAATTACGTTCATTAGCCCAAATATTCCAAGCCTTGAGTAATCAACTCTTCGTTATTGCTACCCTTTTTATGTTCAATATTCAATAGCCAATATTCAAAATTCAATTACGTTCATTAGCCCAAATATTCCAAGCCTTGAGTAATCAATTCTTCGTTATTGCTACCCTTTTTATGTTCAATATTCAATAGCCAATATTCAATATTCAATTACGTTCATTAGCCCAAATATTCCAAGCCTTGAGTAATCAACTCTTCTTTATTGCTACCCTTTTTATGTTCAATATTCAACAGCCAATATTCAATATTCAGTTACGTTCAATAGCCCAAATATTCCAAGCCTTGAGTAGATTAACTCTTCTTTATTGCTACCATTTTTACATTCAATAACAATAACCAATATTCAATATTCAATTACGTTCATTAGCCCAAATATTCCAAGCCTTGAGTAATCAACTCTTCGTTATTGCTACCCTTTTTATGTTCAATATTCAATAGCCAATATTCAATATTCAATTACGTTGATTAGCCCAAATATTCCAAGCCTTGAGTAATCAACTCTTCGTTATTGCTACCCTTTTTATGTTCAATATTCAATAGCCAATATTCAATATTCAATTACGTTCATTAGCCCAAATATTCCAAGCCTTGAGTAATCAGTTCTTCGTTATTGCTACCCTTTTTATGTTCAATATTCAACAGCCAATATTCAATATTCAGTTACGTTCAATAGCCCAAATATTCCAAGCCTTGAGTAGATTAACTCTTCTTTATTGCTACCATTTTTACATTCAATAACAATAACCAATATTCAATTACGTTCATTAGCCTAAATATTCCAAGCCTTGAGTAATCAACTCTTCGTTATTGCTACCCTTTTTATGTTCAATATTCAATAGCAAATATTCAATATTCAATTACGTTCATTAGCCCAAATATTCCAAGCCTTGAGTAATCAACTCTTCGTTATTGCTACCCTTTTTATGTTCAATATTCAATAGCCAATATTGAATATTCAATTACGTTCATTATCCCAAATATTCCAAGCCTTGAGTAATCAACTCTTCTTTATTGCTACCCTTTTTATGTTCAATATTCAACAGCCAATATTCAATATTCAGTTACGTTCAATAGCCCAAATATTCCAAGCCTTGAGTAGACTAACTCTTCTTTATTGCTACCATTTTTACATTCAATAACAATAACCAATATTCAATATTAAATTACGTTCATTAGCCCAAATATTCCAAGCCTTGAGTAATCAACTCTCCACTGTCTTGCAAAAAGATTTCCCTATTGTTCTTCGTACTTTGTTGTTAATCAACTCTTCGTTATTGCTACCCTTTTTATGTTCAATATTCAATAGCAAATATTCAATATTCAATTACGTTCATTAGCCCAAATATTCCAAGCCTTGAGTAATCAACTCTTCGTTATTGCTACCCTTTTTATGTTCAATATTCAACAGCCAATATTCAATATTCAATTACGTTCATTAGCCCAAATTTTCCAAGCCTTGACTAATTAACTCTTCTTTATTGCTACCATTTTTACATTCAATAACAATAACCAATATTCAATATTCAATTACGTTCATTAGCCCAAATATTCCAAGCCTTGAGTAATCAACTCTTCGTTATTGCTACCCTTTTTATGTTCAATATTCAATAGCCAATATTCAATATTCAATTACGTTCAATAGCCCAAATATTCCAAGCCTTGAGTAGATTAAATCTTCTTTATTGCTACAATTTTTACATTCAATAACAATATTCAAATATTCCAAGCCTTGAGTAGATTAACTCTTCTTTATTGCTACGATTTTACATTCAATAACAATAACCAATATTTAATATTCAATTACGTTCATTAGCCCAAATATTCCAAGCCTTGAGTAATCAACTCTTCGTTATTGCTACCCTTTTTATGTTCAATATTCAATAGCCAATAATCAATATTCAATTACGTACATTAGCCCAAATATTCCAAGCCTTGAGTAATCAACTCTTCGTTATTGCTACCCTTTTTATGTTCAATATTCAACAGCCAATATTCAATATTCAATTACGTTCATTAGCCCAACTATTCCAAGCCTTGAGTAATCAACTCTTCTTTATTGCTACCCTTTTTATGTTCAATATTCAACAGCCAATATTCAATATTCAGTTACGTTCAATAGCCCAAATATTCCAAGCCTTGAGTAGACTAACTCTTCTTTATTGCTACCATTTTTACATTCAATAACAATAACCAATATTCAATTACGTTCATTAGCCTAAATATTCCAAGCCTTGAGTAATCAACTCTTCGTTATTGCTACCCTTTTTATGTTCAATATTCAATAGCCAATATTCAATATTCAATTACGTTCATTAGCCCAAATATTCCAAGCCTTGAGTAATCAACTCTTCGTTATTGCTACCCTTTTTATGTTCAATATTCAATAGCCAATATTCAATATTCAATTACGTTCATTAGCCCAAATATTCCAAGCCTTGAGTAATCAACTCTTCTTTATTGCTACCCTTTTTATGTTCAATATTCAACAGCCAATATTAAATATTCAGTTACGTTCAATAGCCCAAATATTCCAAGCCTTGAGTAGACTAACTCTTCTTTATTGCTACCATTTTTACATTCAATAACAATAACCAATATTCAATATTAAATTACGTTCATTAGCCCAAATATTCCAAGCCTTGAGTAATCAACTCTCCACTGTCTTGCAAAAAGATTTCCCTATTGTTCTTCGTACTTTTGTTGTTAATCAACTCTTTGTTATTGCTACCCTTTTTATGTTCAATATTCAATACCCAATATTCAATATTCAATTACGTTCATTAGCCCAAGTATTTCAAGCCTTGAGTAATCAACTCTTCGTTATTGCTACCCTTTTTATGTTCAATATTCAATAGCCAATATTCAATATTCAATTACGTTCATTAGCCCAAATATTCCAAGCCTTGAGTAATCAACTCTTCGTTATTGCTACCCTTTTTATGTTCAATATTCAATAGTCAATATTCAATATTCAATTACGTTCATTAGCCCAAATATTCCAAGCCTTGAGTAATCAACTCTTCGTTATTGCTACCCTTTTTATATTCAATATTCAATAGCCAATATTCAATATTCAATTACGTTCATTAGCCCAAATTTTCCAAGCCTTGAGTAATCAACTCTTCGTTATTGCTACCCTTTTTATGTTCAATATTCAATAGCCAATATTAATATTCAATTACGTTCAATAGCCCAAATATTCCAAGCCTTGAGTAATTAACTCTTCTTTATTGCTACCCTTTTTATGTTCAATATTCAACAGCCAATATTCAATATTCAGTTACGTTCAACAGCCCAAATATTCCAAGCCTTGAGTAGATTAACTCTTCCTTATTGCTACCATTTTTACATTCAAGAACAATAACCAATATTCAATATTCAATTACGTTCATTAGCCCAAATATTCCAAGCCTTGAGTAATCAACTCTTCGTTATTGCTACCCTTTTTATGTTCAATATTCAATAGCCAATATTCAATATTCAATTACGTTCATTAGCCCAAATATTCCAAGCCTTGAGTAATCAACTCTTCGTTATTGCTACCCTTTTTATGTTCAATATTCAATAGCCAATATTCACTATTCAATTACGTTCAATAGCCCAAATATTCCAAGCCTTGAGTAGATTAACTCTTCTTTATTGCTACCCTTTTTATGTTCAATATTCAACAGCCAATATTCAATATTCAATTACGTTCAATAGCCCAAATATTCCAAGCCTTGAGTAGATTAACTCTTCTTTATTGCTACCATTTTTACATTCAATAACAATAACCAATATTTAATATTCAATTACGTTCATTAGCCTAAATATTCCAAGCCTTGAGTAATCAACTCTTCGTTATTGCTACCCTTTTTATGTTCAATATTCAACAGCCAATATTCAATATTCAATTACGTTCAATAGCCCAAATATTCCAAGCCTTGAGTAGATTAACTCTTCTTTATTGCTACCATTTTTACATTCAATAACAATAACCAATATTCAATATTCAATTACGTTCATTAGCCCAAATATTCCAAGCCTTGAGTAATCAACTCTTCGTTATTGCTACCCTTTTTATGTTCAATATTCAATAGCCAATATTCAATATTCAATTACGTTCAATAGCCCAAATATTCCAAGCCTTGAGTAGATTAACTCTTCTTTATTGCTACCATTTTTACATTCAATAACAATAACCAATATTCAATATTCAATTACGTTCAGTAGCCCAAATATTCCAAGCCTTGAGTAATCAACTCTTCGTTATTTCTACCCTTTTTATGTTCAATATTCAACAGCCAATATTCAATATTCAGTTACGTTCAATAGCCCAAATATTCCAAGCCTTGAGTAGATTAACTCTTCTTTATTGCTACCATTTTTACATTCATTAACAATAACCAATATTCAATATTCAATTACGTTCATTAGCCCAAATATTCCAAGCCTTGAGTAATCAACTCTACGTTATTGCTACCCTTTTTATGTTCAATATTCAATAGCCAATATTCAATATTCAATTACGTTCATTAGCCCAAATATTCCAAGCCTTGAGTAATCAACTCTTCGTTATTGCTACCCTTTTTATGTTCAATATTCAATAGCCAATATTCAATATTCAATTACGTTCATTAGCCCAAATATTCCAAGCCTTGAGTAATCAACTCTTCTTTATTGCTACCCTTTTTATGTTCAATATTCAACAGCCAATATTCAATATTCAGTTACGTTCAGTAGCCCAAATATTCCAAGCCTTGAGTAGATTAACTCTTCTTTATTGCTACCATTTTTACATTCAATAACAATAACAAATATTCAATATTCAATTACGTTCATTAGCCCAAATATTCCAAGCCTTGAGTAATCAACTCTTCGTTATTGCTACCCTTTTTATGTTCAATATTCAATAGCCAATATTGAATATTCAATTACGTTCATTAGCCCAAATATTCAAAGCCTTGAGTAATCAACTCTTCTTTATTGCTACCCTATTTATGTTCGATATTCAACAGCCTATATTCAATATTCAGTTACGTTCAATAGCCCAAATATTCCAAGCCTTGAGTAGATTAACTCTTCTTTATTGCTACCAGTTTTACATTCAATAACAATAACCAATGTTCAATATTCAATTACTTTCATTAGCCCAAATATTCTAAGCCTTGAGTAATCAACTCTTCGTTATTGCTACCCTTTTTATGTTCAATATTCAATAGCCAATATTCAATATTCAATTACGTTCATTAGCCCAAATATTCCAAGCCTTGAGTAATTAACTCTTCTTTATTGCTACCCTTTTTATGTTCAATATTCAACAGCCAATATTCAATATTCAATTACGTTCAATAGCCTAAATATTCCAAGCCTTGAGTAGATTAACTCTTCTTTATTGCTACCATTTTTACATTCAATAACAATAACCAATATTCAATTACGCTCAATAGCCCAAATATTCCAAGCCTTGAGTAGATCAACTCTTCGTTGTTGCTACCCTTTTTATGTTCAATATTCAATAGCCAATATTCAATTACGTTCAATAGCCTTAATATTCCAAGCCTTGAGTAGATTAACTCTTCTTTAGTGCTACCCTTTTTATATTCAATATTCAACAGCCAATATTCAATATTCAATTACGTTCAATAGCCCAAATATTCCAAGCCTTGAGTAATCAACTCTTAGTTATTGCTACCCTTTTTATGTTCAATATTCAATAGTCAATATTCAATATTCAATTACGTTCATTAGCCCAAATATTCCAAGCCTTGAGTAATTAACTCTTCTTTATTGCTACCCTTTTTATGTTCAATATTCAACAGCCAATATTCAATATTCAATTACGTTCAATAGCCCAAATATTCCAAGCCTTGAGTAATCAACTCTTCTTTATTGCTACCCTTTTTATGTTCAATATTCAATAGCCAATATTCAATATTCACTTACGTTCATTAGCCCAAATATTCCAAGCCTTGAGTAATTAACTCTTCTTTATTGCTACCCTTTTTATGTTCAATATTCAACAGCCAATGTTCAATATTCAATTACGTTCAATAGCCCAAATATTCCAAGCCTTGAGTAATCAACTCTTCTTTATTGCTACCCTTTTTATGTTCAATATTCAACAGCCAATATTCAATATTCAGTTACGTTCAATAGCCCAAATATTCCAAGCCTTGAGTAATCAACTCTTCGTTATTGCTACCCTTTTTATGTTCAATATTCAATAGCCAATATTCAATATTCAATTACGTTCATTAGCCCAAATATTCCAAGCCTTGAGTAATTAACTCTTCTTTATTGCTACCCTTTTTATGTTCAATATTCAATAGCCAATATTCAATATTCAATTACGTTCTATAGCCCAAATATTCCAAGCCTTGAGTAATTAACTCTTCTTTATTGCTACCCTTTTTATGTCCAATATTCAACAGCCAATAGTCAATATTCAGTTACGTTCAATAGCCCAAATATTCCAAGCCTTGAGTAGATTAACTCTTCTTTATTGCTACCATTTTTACATTCAATAACAATAACCAATATTCAATATTCAATTACGTTCATTAGCCCAAATATTCCAAGCCTTGAGTAATCAACTCTTCGTTATTGCTACCCTTTTTATGTTCAATATTCAATAGCCAATATTCAATATTCAATTACGTTCATTAGCCCAAATATTCCAAGCCTTGAGTAATCAACTCTTCGTTATTGCTACCCTTTTTATGTTCAATATTCAATAGCCAATATTCAATATTCAATTACGTTCTATAGCCCAAATATTCCAAGCCTTGAGTAGATTAACTCTTCTTTATTGCTACCCTTTTTATGTTCAATATTCAACAGCCAATATTCAATATTCAATTGCGTTCAATAGCCCAAATATTCCAAGCCTTGAGTAGATTAACTCTTCTTTATTGCTACCATTTTTACATTCAATAACAATAACCAATATTCAATATTCAATTACGTTCATTAGCCCAAATATTCCAAGCCTTGAGTAATCAACTCTTCGTTATTGTTACCCTTTTTATGTTCAATATTCAATAGCCAATATTCAATATTCAATATTCAATTACGTTCATTAGCCCAAATATTCCAAGCCTTGAGTAATCAACTCTTCTTTATTGCTACCCTTTTTATGTTCAATATTCAACAGCCAATATTCAATTACGTTCAATAGCCCAAATATTCCAAGCCTTGAGTAATCAACTCTTCTTTATTGCTACCCTTTTTATGTTCAATATTCAACAGCCAATATTCAATATTCAGTTACGTTCAATAGCCCAAATATTCCAAGCCTTGAGTATATTAACTCTTCTTTATTGCTACCATTTTTACATTCAGTAACAATAACCAATATTCAATATTCAATTACGTTCATTATCCCAAATATTCCAAGCCTTGAGCAATCACCTCTTCGTTATTGCTACCCTTTTTATCTTCAATATTCAATATCCAATATTCAATATTCAATTACGTTCATTAGCCCAAATATTCCAAGCCTTGATTAATTAACTCTTCGTTGTTGCTACCCTCTTTATGTTCAATATTCAACAGCCAATATTCAATATTCAATTACGTTCAATAGCCTAAATATTCCAAGCCTTGAGTAGATTAACTCTTCTTTATTGCTACCATTTTTAAATTCAATAACAATAACCAATATTCAATTATGCTCAATAGCCCAAATATTCCAAGCCTTGAGTAGATCAACTCTTCGTTGTTGCTACCCTTTTTATGTTCAATATTCAATAGCCAATATTCAATTACGTTCAATAGCCTAAATATTCCAAGCCTTGAGTAGATTAACTCTTCTTTATTGCTACCCTTTTTATGTTCAATATTCAACAGCCAATATTCAATATTCAATTACGTTCAATAGCCCAAATATTCCAAGCCTTGAGTAATCAACTCTTCGTTATTGCTACCCTTTTTATGTTCAATATTCAATAGCCAATATTCAATATTCAATTACGTTCATTAGCCCAAATATTCCAAGCCTTGAGTAATTAACTCTTCTTTATTGCTACCCTTTTTATGTTCAATATTCAACAGCCAATATTCAATATTCAATTACGTTCAATAGCCCAAATATTCCAAGCCTTGAGTAATCAACTCTTCTTTATTGCTACCCTTTTTATGTTCAATATTCAACAGCCAATATTCAATTACGTTCAATAGCCCAAATATTCCAAGCCTTGAGTAATCAGCTCTTCTTTATTACTACCCTTTTTATGTTCAATATTCAATAGCCAATATTCAATATTCAATTACGTTCAATAGCCCAAATATTCCGAGCCTTGAGTAATCAACTCTTCGTTATTGCTACCCTTTTTATGTTCAATATTCAATAGCCAATATTCAATATTCAATTACGTTCATTAGCCAAAATATTCCAAGCCTTGAGTAATCAACTCTTCTTTATTGCTACCCTTTTTATGTTCAATATTCAATAGCCAATATTCAATATTCAATTACGTTCATTAGCCCAAATATTCCAAGCCTTGAGTAATTAACTCTTCTTTATTGCTACCCTTTCTATGTTCAATATTCAACAACCAATATTCAATGTTCAATTACGTTCAATAACCCAAATATTCCAAGCCTTGAGTAATCAACTCTTCGTTATTGCTACCCTTTTTATGTTCAATATTCAACAGCCAATATTCAATATTCAATTACGTTCAAAAGCCCAAATATTCCAAGCCTTGAGTAATCAACTCTTCTTTATTGCTACCCTTTTTGTGTTCAATATTCAACAGCCAATATTCAATATTCAGTTACGTTCAATAGCCCAAATATTCCGAGCCTTGAGTAATCAACTCTTCGTTATTGCTACCCTTTTTATGTTCAATATTCAATAGCCAATATTCAATATTCAATTACGTTCATTAGCCCAAATATTCCAAGCCTTGAGTAATTAACTCTTCTTTATTGCTACCATTTTTACATTCAATAACAATAACCAATATTCAATATTCAATTACGCTCAATAGCCCAAATATTCCAAGCCTTGAGTAGATCAACTCTTCGTTGTTGCTACCCTTTTTATGTTCAATATTCAATAGCCAATATTCAACATTCAGTTACGTTCAATAGCCCAAATATTCCAAGCCTTGAGTAATCAACACTTCGTTATTGCTACCCTTTTTATGTTCAATATTCAATAGCCAATATTCAATATTCAATTACGTTCATTAGCCCAAATATTCCAAGCCTTGAGTAATTAACTCTTCTTTATTGCTACCCTTTTTATGTTCAATATTCAACAGCCAATATTCAATATTCAATTACGTTCAATAGCCAAAATATTCCAAGCCTTGAGTAATCAACTCTTCTTTATTGCTACCCTTTTTATGTTCAATATTCAACAGCCAATATTCAATATTCAATTACGTTCAATAGCCCAAATACTCCAAGCCTTGAGTAATCAACTCTTCGTCATTGCTACCCTTTTTATGTTCAATATTCAATAGCCAATATTCAATATTCAATTACGTTCATTAGCCCAAATATTCCAAGCCTTGAGTAATTAACTCTTCTTTATTGCTACCCTTTTTATGTTCAATATTCAACAGCCAATATTCAATATTCAATTACGTTCAATAGCCCAAATATTCCAAGCCTTGAGTAATTAACTCTTCTTTATTGCTACCCTTTTTATGTTCAATATTCAACAGCCAATATTCAATTACGTTCAATAGCCCAAATATTCCAAGCCTTGAGTAATCAACTCTTCTTTATTGCTACCCTTTTTATGTTCAATATTCAATAGCCAATATTCAATATTCAATTACGTTCAATAGCCCAAATATTCCGAGCATTGAGTAATCAACTCTTCGTTATTGCTACCCTTTCTATGTTCAATATTCAACAGCCAATATTCAATATTCAATTACGTTCAATAGCCCAAATATTCCAAGCCTTGAGTAGATTAACTCTTCTTTATTGCTACCATTTTTACATTCAATAACAATAGCCAATATTCAATATTCAATTACGCTCAATAGCCCAAATATTCCAAGCCTTGAGTAGATCAAATCTTTGTTGTTGCTACCCTTTTTATGTTCAATATTCAACAGCCAATATTCAATTACGTTCAATAGCCTAAATATTCCAAGCCTTGAGTAGATTAACTCTTCTTTAGCTACCATTTTTACATTCAATAACAATAGCCCATATTCAATATTCAATTACGTTCAATAGCCCAAATATTCCAAGCCTTGAGTAATTAACTCTTCTTTATTGCTACCTTTTTTATGTTCAATATTCAACAGCCAATATTCAATATTCAGTTACGTTCAATAGCCCAAATATTCCAAGCCTTCAGTAATCAACTCTTCGTTATTGCTACCCTTTTTATGTTCAATATTCAATAGCCAATATTCAATATTCAATTACGTTCATTAGCCCAAATATTCCAAGCCTTGAGTAATTAACTCTTCTTTATTGCTACCCTTCTTATGTTCAATATTCAACAGCCAATATTCAATATTCAATTACGTTCGATAGCCCAAATATTCCAAGCCTTGAGTAATCAACTCCTCTTTATTGCTACCCTTTTTATGTTCAATATTCAACAGCCAATATTCAATATTCAATTACGTTCAATAGCCCAAATATTCCAAGCCTTGAGTAATCAACTCTTCGTTATTGCTACCCTTTTTATGTTCAATATTCAATAGCCAATATTCAATATTCAATTACGTTCATTAGCCCAAATATTCCAAGCCTTGAGCAATTAACTCTTCTTTATTGCTACCCTTTTTATGTTCAATATTCAACAGCCAATATTCAATATTCAATTACGTTCAATAGCCCAAATATTCCAAGCCTTGAGTAATTAACTCTTCTTTATTTCTACCCTTTTTATGTTCAATATTCAAAAGCCAATATTCAATTACGTTCAATAGCCCAAATATTCCAAGCCTTGAGTAATTAACTCTTCTTTATTGCTACCCTTTTTATGTTCAATATTCAACAGCCAATATTCAATTACGTTCAATAGCCCAAATATTCCAAGCCTTGAGTAATCAACTCTTCGTTATTGCTACCCTTTTTATGTTCAATATTCAATAGCCAATATTCAATATTCAATTACGTTCATTAGCCCAAATATTCCAAGCCTTGAGTAATTAACTCTTCTTTATTGCTACCCTTTTTATGTTCAATATTCAACAGCCAATATTCAATATTCAATTACGTTCAATAGCCTAAATATTCCAAGCCTTGAGTAGATTAACTCTTCTTTATTGCTACCATTTTTACATTCAATAACAATAACCAATATTCAATATTCAATTACGCTCAATAGCCCAAATATTCCAAGCCTTGAGCAGATCAACTCTTCGTTGTTGCTACCCTTTTTATGTTCAATATTCAATAGCCAATATTCAATTACGTTCAATAGCCTAAATATTCCAAGCCTTGAGTAGATTAACTCTTCTTTAGCTACCATTTTTACATTCAATAACAATAGCCAATATTCAATATTTAATTACGTTCATTAGCCCAAATATTCCAAGCCTTGAGTAATCAACTCTTCGTTATTGCTACCCTTTTTATGTTCAATATTCAATAGCCAATATTCAATATTCAATTATGTTCATTAGCCCAAATATTCCAAGCCTTGAGTAATTAACTCTTCTTTATTGCTACCCTTTTTATGTTCAATATTCAACAGCCAATATTCAATATTCAATTACGTTCAATAGCCCAAATATTCCAAGCCTTGAGTAATCAACTCTTCGTTATTGCTACCCTTTTTATGTTCAATATTCAATAGCCAATATTCAATATTCAATTACGTTCATTAGCCCAAATATTCCAAGCCTTGAGTAATTAACTCTTCTTTATTGCTACCGTTTTTATGTTCAATATTCAACAGCCAATATTCAATATTCAATTACGTTCGATAGCCCAAATATTCCAACCCTTGAGTAATCAACTCTTCCTTATTGCTACCCTTTTTACGTTCAATATTCAATAGCCAATATTCAACATTCAATTACGTTCAATAGCCTAAATATTCCAAGCCTTGAGTAGATTAACTCTTCTTTATTGCTACCATTTTTACATTCAATAACAATAACCAATATTCAATATTCAATTACGCTCAATAGCCCAAATATTCCAAGCCTTGAGTAGATCAACTCTTCGTTGTTGCTACCCTTTTTATGTTCAATATTCAATAGCCAATATTCAACATTCAATTACGTTCAATAGCCTAAATATTCCTAGCCTTGAGTAGATTAACTCTTCTTTATTGCTACCCTTTTTACGTTCAATATCCAATAGCCAATATTCAACATTCAATTACGTTCAATAGCCTAAATATTCCTAACCTTGAGTAGATTAACTCTTATTTATTGCTACTCTTTTTACGTTCAGTATTCAATATTCAATAGTCAATATTCAAGATTCAATAACGTTCAATAACCTAAATATTCCAAGCCTTGAGTAGATCAACTCTTCACTATTGCTACCCTTTTTAAGTTAAATATTCAATATCCAATATTCAATATTCAATTACGTTCATTAGCCCAAATATTCCAAGCCTTGAGTAATTAACTCTTCTTTATTGCTACCCTTTTTATGTTCAATATTCAATAGCCAATATTCAATATTCAATTACGTTCATTAGCCCAAATATTCCAAGCCTTGATTAATTAACATTTCTTTATTGCTACCCTTTTTATGTTCAATATTCAACAGCCAATATTCAATATTCAATTACGTTCAATAGCCTAAATATTCCAAGCCTTGAGTAGATTAACTCTTCTTTATTGCTACCATTTTTACATTCAATAACAATAGCCAATATTCAATATTCAATTACGTTCATTAGCCCAAATATTCCAAGCCTTGAGTAATCAACTCTTCGTTATTGCTACCCTTTTTATGTTCAATATTCAATAGCCAATATTCAATATTCAATTACGTTCATTAGCCCAAATATTCCAAGCCTTGAGTAATTAACTCTTCTTTATTGCTACCCTTTTTATGTTCAATATTCAACAGCCAATATTCAATATTCAATTACGTTCAATAGCCCAAATATTCCAAGCCTTGAGTAATCAACTCTTCGTTATTGCTACCCTTTTTATGTTCAATATTCAATAGCCAATATACAATATTCAATTACGTTCATTAGCCCAAATATTCCAAGCCTTAAGTAATTAACTCTTCTTTATTGTTACCCTTTTATGTTCAATAACAATAACCAATATTCAATATTCAATTACGCTCAATAGCCCAAATATTCCAAGCCTTGAGTAATCAACTCTTCGTTATTGCTACCCTTTTTATGTTCAATATTCAATAGCCAATATTCAATTACGTTCAATAGCCTAAATATTCCTAGCCTTGAGTAGATTAACTCTTCTTTATTGCTACTCTTTTTACGTTCAGTATTCAATACTCAATAGTCAATATTCAAGATTCAATTACGTTCAATAACCTAAACATTCCAAGCCTGGAGTAGATCAACTCTTCACTATTGCTACCCTTTTTAAGTTAAATATTCAATAGCCAATATTCAATATTCAATTACGTTCATTAGCCCAAATATTCCAAGCCTTGAGTAATTAACTCTTCTTTATTGCTACCCTTTTTATGTTCAATATTCAATAGCCAATATTCAATGTTCAATTACGTTCATTAGCCCAAATATTCCAAGCCTTGATTAATTAACATTTCTTTATTGCTACCCTTTTTATGTTCAATATTCAACAGCCAATATTCAATATTCAATTACGTTCAATAGCCTAAATATTCCAAGCCTTGAGTAGATTAACTGTTCTTTATTGCTACCATTTTTACATTCAATAACAATAGCCAATATTCAATATTCAATTACGTTCATTAGCCCAAATATTCCAAGCCTTGAGTAATCAACTCTTCGTTATTGCTACCCTTTTTATGTTCAATATTCAATAGCCAATATTCAATATTCAGTTACGTTCATTAGCCCAAATATTCCAAGCCTTGAGTAATTAACTCTTCTTTATTGCTATCCTTTTTATGTTCAATATTCAATAGCCAATATTCAATATTCAATTACGTTCAATAGCCCAAATATTCCAAGCCTTGAGTAATCAACTCTTCATTATTGCTACCCTTTTTATGTTCAATATTCAATAGCCAATATTCAATATTCAATTACGTTCATTAGCCCAAATATTCCAAGCCTTGAGTAATTAACTCTTCTTTATTGTTACCCTTTTTATGTTCAATATTCAACAGCCAATATTCAATATTCAATTACGTTCAATAGCCCAAATATTCCAAGCCTTGAGTAATCAACTGTTCTTTATTGCTACCCTTTTTATGTTCAATATTCAATAGCCAATATTCAATATTCAATTACGTTCAATAGCCCAAATATTCCAAGCCTTGAGTAATCAACTCTTCATTGTTATCCTTTTCACGTTAAATGTTCAATAGCCAATAGTCAATTACGTTTAATGGCCCAAATATGCCAAATCGTTAACTCTTCTTTATTGCTACCCTTTTTACGCTAATTATGTTTGTTGGGACCACAGTAAATAAATTATAGACAGTACGATCTTTCTCTATCTCACCCATTATAAAAACCCGGACCGAGGTGCGAGTGCTCCAGCGAACGTAGAAACATAAGCGACATTAGATCTTTTCACGGGTAGACAAGTCAGATTTCTCTTGAACGCGAAACTTGGCTTCAACGTTGGAACACTAAATTTTGAAGAAACTAATTTTAAATTAATTTATTCCAATACATATATGAAAATCGGTAATTAGTAGTGCAACGTTATTGTTAGATGTTTTTAGGAATTAAAAGTAGGTTTCGAAGCCTCAAGTTGGTTTTAAAGTCATTTTGAGAAAGTTTCTGCCAAAATACGTGTCCCAGGGTAATTGGACCGCTAATGGCAGATCAAATGCGAGGAGCTGTTTGTAGGCGCTAATGCAAGAATAAGTGGGAGGAGCTGTTTGTTCGCACCGAGAGCCAGAAATTATCTGCGGTAAACTTACTGCTACATCTTTATACTGTGGTTGGGACACTCTAGGTTCATTTGGTCAAAATGTTTTTTGAACAAAAAAAAAAACTTTTTTCAAACTTTAGCCTCACCCTTGAACATTGTTTTTCCTAAAACATTTGCAGATATTTTGGGTACAAGAAAAACAAAACAGATAAAAGAAAGATAAATAGGTAAAAAAAAAAAACCAAAGAGAGTGCAAGTTAAGAATTTTCGTAAGTTTGAAATAATCAACTAAGTCCTGGAACCAGCTCAGAAAAGTTGGAATATGTGACTTCTTCCATAACACGCAATATATATATATATATATATATATATATATATATATATATATATATATATATATAATATATATATATATATATATATATATATATATATATATATATATATATATATATATATATATATATATATATATATATATATATATATATACTCGAAACGTGTTTTTTAATTAAGGTCCGTTTGAACATAGTACACAACAAAAGATTATTTCAAAAACATAAATTTATTTTCAGAAAGTGCATACTTTACTCTATTTTTGACATAGTTACCAAGTTTTTTTAAACACTTATCATACCTCTTAACTAATTTTAAAGTAAAGTCTTTATAAGAACTTGCCGCCGGCTCCAATAACCAAGAATTTACTGTGTTTTTTACGTCTTCGTCATCTTTTTGACGGTTGCCACTGAGGGTGCAACTGGTTGAACTGGAGACGAAACATGGGTTTCACATATCACGCCCAAATCGATGCAACAGAACATGGAATGGAAACACACACACACTCCCCTGAAAATTTTAAGGCCGAACATCCTCTCTCCCAACGCAAAATCATGGCGTCGGTGTTTGGAAATAGGCATCATATTTTTATGGTCGACTTCATGCAACGGAGGAACCACTATCAATGCAGAGGCTTACTGCCCAACCCTCAGAAAGCTCCGCAGAACGATTAAAAAAAAAAAAAAAAAAAAAAAAAACCTTGGCATGCTGACACAGGAAATTGTTCTTCTTCATGACAATGCAATGCTCACACAAGACCTCACACTGCTGGTCAGACACATAATTTGTTGGACAGTTTTGGCTAGGAAAATTTAGATCACTCGCAATACAGTCCTGATCTTGCGACAAGTGATTACCATCCGTTTCTCCACCTCAAGCAACACTTCAGTGGCAAACGTTACGATGATGATGACGACGTAAAAACGGAAGTGAATTCCTGGTTAGCGGAATAGGCGGCAAGGTTTTATACAGAGGTTACTTTAAAATTAGTTGAGAGGTATGATAAGTGTTACAACAAACATGGCAACAATGCTGTTAAATGGAGTAAAGAATGTACTTTTTGAAAATAAATTTACTTTTTTTTAAATTATTCGTTGTGTACTTACGACCAAACGGACCTTAATTAAAAAAACACACGTCGTATATATATATATATATATATATATATATATATATATATATATATATATATATATATATATATATATATATATATATATATATATAATATATATATATATATATATATATATATATATATATATATATATATATATATATATATATATATATAATAGTGCCTATAGATTCGTTATTTAAACGTAGAAATAAATTAATGGTAGATAGGGCTTAATAAAGACTGGCTGGAAGCAACCACCAAAGAGTACGTAACGCCATCTACCGTTTGGTGTTTCTTGGCAGTTTTTCAGTATAATGTAAAGTCAAAATTAGTGTAATCAGAGTAATTAGCAAAATTAGTGGAATAGCAAGTTGTTGATCTTTGTTTCTATAAAAAAAAATCACGAAGCTTGAAAAACATGCAATATAACGCAAGTAACAGAATAAACGGGATTATACTTAAAAATTTGTTTAAAGGATAAACAAAATAGGCTTTATTGAGGCAAAATAAGATAAGTGGAGGAAGAAGAGGAATCGTTTCAGTCAGTATCGATGTTAGCGAAGTCCGTTTGAAATAATTTATTTCAAAAAGGGACTTTTTGAAATAAATTATCTTTATATTAAGTAAATAATTTTATACCGAAATAATTTTTGTCCGTGCGTTCAAATATAAAAAATATTTGGGCAAAGCCTTAAAAGCATAGGGATGGGAGAGGCTGGGTATAGGTCAGCTCCGGTACAAAGAAGGCATATTTGAGTAAATATCGATATGAACAAAGTCCGTTCTCATCAAAAACTTTCTTGATCCAAGACGCTCTAAATTTTCATAAGCACAACCTCTGTATGGTGTTGACTAAGGTAAAGAGAGAATTTTATAGAAAGACATGAAAATTGCAAGGGTTTTAGTCATAGCTATTTATCTTTCTAAGCTTTCAATTGTCTAATACTGAACCCTGAATAGGAGTTTAGTGACTAGAAGGAAAAAATTCCGAAAACACTAGTAATACATATTTTTTTCTCATTTCCAACTTCGAAACTAGAAAAACAGCGTAAGAACAATGCGATTCTTTTAAAAGAAGGTGACAATTTTGTATTATTGATGTAACGAAAATATATACCGCAGCCTCACCTTTTTTGACACTTTATAAAAAGAAATGAGGATCATTTGAATTCACTAGCTTTTCAATCCTTTTGTCCCCTTCAAAAATTACCAGGTAAATCTTAAAGCCAGGCTATCCCAAAGTTTTTCCCCTTTCCGTCTCTTCAATCTTGTTAAAACATCTGAGATATAAAGTCAATTCCCTCGACCTACATTTGTAATGCTTTTATACCAGTAAACCTACTAAATAGTTACAGGATCTTTACTTCCCATGATTAAAACACAGGTTAAGAATAGCTGAACTAAGACTCCTCAAAATTTAAGCACTAAACCCACATTTCATAAAAGGGGGCAAATAGGGGAGATCATTGACAATAGTAAGACCATAGCTCCATATCATTCAAATGTGCGGCTTCAACTCAAGTCTCTTCCACACTCTTTTTCAGAAGAAATGTTTCGATACCATCGAGGAACAAAAATAAAACTCGTAACTACACAAGAAGTAAATCTTATGAATCCAATAGAACTAACAGGCATTAATAGAACTGTTGAAGCTGAATTAAATAGTACAATCTTTATTTTTCCATAGCCATTTCTTGCAGAATAATTATTTTATGTTCTTGAAAATTCTAATGTCTTGACCTGGGGATATTTTTCCCCCATGAAAACTTCCCTTCATAGAAAATTTACCCCTGCTTAAATCCCCACCCACAAGATTTATGGTTAGGTAATGATCAATCCAATATAATCTATTATTGACATTCGAATTTTTTTTGCAGTCTAGTTCTTTTACCCATTTTTTTTAATAAAACTTTCATTTTTAAGGCACATTCAGGAGAAATTACTATTCTAAGTAAAATCAGATTGTTCTAGCACTCAAAATTTTTCAATCATTGTTGTTGTTTTTTTATTTCCTTGGTATGTTTTAGGTGTTTGCAATGAAAAAAAAAAAAACATTCTAGCTCACATAAACACTAAACATCCCAATAAATTTTTTTTTGTTTTTTTCAATCGGCCATGAAAGATATTCTAACTCAAAAATCTTCATTGTAAAAAAAATTCTTTTTCTTTTAAGCACAAAGATCTCAAAGTTCATAAAAAAAAGCAAAGGTGTAGGCGTCTTCAAAGCCTGCATGATCAGGACAGAGAAATTTCCTTATTCAAAGAAATATTTTTAAGATAAGTCTATTAGAAATAATAGATGTAATAAAATAGAACTAGAATATATAATAGATCTAATAGAAATATCGAAGCCGAATTAAAAATTCAATCATGATTTTTTCATAGTCCACAGTTTCTTGCAGAATAGTTTTTTTTACATTTTTTGAAAAATTCGGATATTTTGACCTGGAGATATTTTTCCCCGTGAAAACTTCCCTTCATAGAAAATTCACCCCTGCTTAAATCCACCTCCCCACAAGATTTATGGTTAGGTAATGATTAATCCAATATAATGTATTATTGACATTTGAATTTGATCCGGTCACTTGGGGCAAAAGGGGGCGTGTGAGGGGGACTAGGTGCCCTCCAATATTTTTATTCACTTAAAAAAGGCATTAGAACTTTTGATTTCCGATCAAATGAGCCCTCTCTCGAACGTCTAGGATCACTGGTTAGATACGATCAACCCCCGGAACATTTTTTTTTGCTTTAAGGACACAAAACCCAAATTTCATAAAACAAACAAAATAAAGACATATGCAATTCAGTGCCCAAACTATCATGGACAGCAAAGGGCAGCTTCCTTATACAAAACTGTGATTATGGGACAGTTATAAAATATTTGTTTGTAAGGGCGCTGTTTCGTAAGGCACTTTTGGATCTCATCATATCTAACTGGATGAGGTATGTATAAATAAGAGAGGTATAAATATGCCCATTTCAAAGTTAAATTAAAATTTCAACTGCTATTCAGCAAGTTCAAAATACGATAGAAAAAAACACGATAGAAATATGATAGAAAAAATATGATAGAAATTTATCGGCGTAGTATATGTAAACACATGCCTTCTATTAGAATAGATATAATAATGTGCCCTAGAAATGTATACAGCACACTCGTGCTAACTACAGGCAGAAGATACACTGGAATAAGAAGGTTTAAAACTAATAACACAAAACAAAAGTTAAGAAGCTCAAATGTACATACAAAAATTAAATAAAACAAATAAGAAAACGCGTTTCCTGTGAAAATTTCTGAGCTACAAGGCATTTAGTAAGTCCAATGCCCTCTAAAGCCATCCTATCTCATGAAGATTGAAGCACTGTTAGCCCTGGAGGAGCATCGTATTATAAATCGATATCGCAGAAGCACGAATTTTGCCTGAGATCCAGTGCTGAAGATATTGCAATTTTCATTCCTTGAGTCGTCAAAAAAAGAAAAAAAAAGTCGTCAAAAAAAAAAGAAAAGAAAAAAAAAATCAAGCGGGTGAGCAGCCAAAATTCATTCCATATTGGAACACGTGCTAAACTAAATAATTCGGGTATGGACTAAACTAACAAGGCCATTATATTTATAAAAGTTATTAAATAACAAAATATCCCATGATTTTAACCTTTGTCGCAACTTTGAAGGTTTACAAAAAGCCAGCACCCCCTTCCCTTCGTTAAACCATTAACAGAATGCAAGTATCTCGATAGCGACAGGACTTTCTTGTTTAAGCATCCATTTTTTATTCGTATCTAGTTCTATATTATGTAGAACAAAGTGAAACACACGGATTGAACATCGACAGAAAAATAGCATTTATACAAAATACAAACAAGACACAAGGAACTAAGTCCGTCAAATTTACGTTTTCGTAAAAGAAATAGAATCATGCGAATTCATGCATGAGGAATTACAGTTCAGCCATGCTTCGAACCTTTTCCTCTTTTTCATCTGTGGTTTCGACATCCGTCTCCACTTTTCCCTTATCATCAGATCTTTTACTCTTTACTTCGGGAGATGTACGACTTCGAGTCATTCTTGGAGAATTACGAGATCCTCCCTTTGATTCGTTTAAAGAGCCAGGAGGTACTTGAAGATTTGATCCAGGAGTGACCGATTTCGATCTCCTTGACGAAACTTGGTCAGTGATACTTTTTGAAGTTCCATTCGTGCTCGTTGGTGTCTAAAATGTTTTTCGATTTTCGATTATAATCTATGTTTAAACATTGAAATCAGTTTTTTTTTTCTTTTAAATGGGGCCAGTTTTTCTCCTTCTTAGATTAATTGAAACAACACAGCACTGAAATTCATTAGTGACTGCACAAGTCTGTTGAAAACCAGATAAAAAAAGAAAGAGAGAGAGAGAAAGGGAATAAGAAAAGTGAAAAGGAATACAGTAAGAGGGGGAAAGGGAAGGGGAAACATATTATGAGATTAATTACTACAAAAGAAATGGCTTCTACAATAATAACAAAACCTCAAATTTTACAGAACGTGGTTGCCAATAGGCCATACGTACATTAAAAAAAAACACACAAGTAGGAGAGGAGTCAATATGAGGAGTTTCTTAAATTCTCAGGCTTTCAACCTAGCCAAATATAACATTCTTACAAGGTCTACATTTAACGAAATTTAAACCATTTTTCAATTTGGAAATATTAAAAAAAATCGTTCATTAATGCAAATGAATGGCATTGTTAGTTTAATATACATATACTGATATTTAGTAATCAAAATGTTAATATTATTTGATTTATTAAAGTTATAAAAGTAAAAAAAATTATATTTTTTTAAGTAAAGTGCAAATTATGTTCGGGCCTTGGGAAGGCATAGGGGTTTTGAGCCCAACTTATGTTAATTTCTGCTCGTTTTGAGTTTGACTCGGTTATTTATTGTAATTTCTGTTCGTTTTGGGTTTCATTCATTTATCGATGCTGATTTGTGGTAGTTTCACGCTTGGTAGATTATTTGATTTTATTTTTGCTCATTTTTTGTTTAATGGAGTTTACTTTCCTTTGAAAAACTTATTTTGTGGAAAAAGTTTTTTTTAATTAATTTCTGTTCGTTTTATATTGACATAGTCTTTTCAGGGAAAAAGAAAAGAATACGTTAAATCTTTTCGTTTTTTTAAGACTTTATAGTTTGGCCTGCTATTTGTATGCTAGAGAAAAATTTTCAGCAATTTTTAACAAAATACATCCTTCTAAAAATCTGGACATAAATAGAAGTGTTTAATTTAGTTTCATACCTCCTCTGGTTGACCTGAAATGGAAAACTTGATACCATTCGCAAAAAAATCTGTTTGCTTTCTTTGACAGCTTGGATACACTTACGCTATTCTGATTTGGTTAAATTTTAAGAGCAGAAGTAGCCCCGAAAGTTTGAACATAATACCCTCAGTCGTTCTTTGGATACTGCTGAGATGCCTTATTGGAAATTGGCATTAACACATTGCATTTTGATTTAATCTTAAGGCAACATTTAGTTTTCAAACGTAATGGGCAAGTGAGAGGGTGGGCGTAGGGGGGATTAGTTGCCCTCCAATCACTTTCGAATATTAAAAAGGGCATCAGTCCTTCCTATTTTCAATCTAGTAAGCCCTTTTCGTAGTTCACACGACAACTCCTTCGATTCGAAGTGCCCTGGTCTAAACAAAAACAACAAAAAAATAATACATTATGCCCACATCGATCTTTGCTATAGAAATGTCAAGCCTTCCAATCACTTTCGACTATTAAAAAGGGCACTAGGCCTTTCGATTTCCAATCAAATGAGCCCTTTTTGAAACGAGAATGCTTTCTATAAACAACTTACATGCCCCCAGGGCATAAATTACAACCCTTACCCTAAGGGCTGTTAGGGTGGTTGTCATCCTCTAAGACCTAATTTCCAGAACTTTCAACTACGTTAACAAAATGGCTATGTCAAAATTTTGATTATGTGTTTGGGGAAATGGTGGGCGTGAGAGGGGCGTTAATCGCTCTCCAATCACTTTCAACTATTAAAAATGGCACTAGCCCTTTCAATTTCAAATCAAAGGAGCCCTTTTGAAGTTTCTACGACAACACTTTTAATAAAAACATTATATTCCCCCAGGCCATAACTTACAACCCTTGCCCTGAGGGCTCAGGAGGGGGGTTGTCCTTCTCAAAGACCTACTTTGAACAAAATGGCTTTCTACAAAACTTTCTGCTACGTTGAACAAAATGGCTATCTGAAAATTTTGATTGGATGTGTTTGGAGGAATGGTGGGCGTGAGAGGGGGGTTAGTTACCTTCCAATCACTTTCGACTATTAAAAAGGGAACTAGCCCTCTCAATTTCCAATTGAATGAGCCCCTTTTAAGTTTCTACGACAACTCTATCTACAAAAACCTTATATGCCCCCAGGGCATAACTTACAACCTTTGCCCTGGGGCTTTGGGGGGTTTGTCACACTTAAATACATAATTTCCAGAATTTTCAACTACGTTGAACAAAATGGCTATCTCTAAACTTTTATTGAATGTTTTTTGGGAAATGGTGGGCGTGAGAAGGGGGTTAATTACTCTCCACTCACTTTTGACTATTAAAAAGGGCAATTTCAATTTCCAATCAAATGAGCCCTTTTTGAGATTTCTTCAACAACTTTCTATATAAACCTTACATACCCCCAGGGCATAACTTACAACCCTTGCCCTGAGGGCTCTGAGGGGGTTATCATCCTGAAAGACCTAATTTCCAGAACTTTCAACTACGTTGAACAAAATGGATATCTCATAATTTTGATTGGATGTGTTTGGGAAAATGGTGGGTGTGAGACGGGCGTTAGTCACTCTCCAATCACTTTCAACTATTAAAAAAGGCACTAGCCCTTTCAATTTTCAATTGAATGAGCCCCTTTGAAGTTTTCTACGACAACACTTTCAATAAAAACCTTATATGCCCCCAGGGCATAACTTACAACCCTTGATAAATAAAAGTTCAAATAGGGATAAAATCCTTTTAATAGACAGTGTTTTTTATAACAGTGATAGAAATTCACAAAAATACCAGATATTCCGGTCACATATACAGTGACCGTCATCAGTAGTAGAGTTTTACTACTGATGACGGTCACTGTATATGTGACCGAAATATCTGGTATTTTTGTGAATTTCTATCACTGTTATAAAAAACACTGTCTATTAAAAGGATTTTATCCCTATTTGAACTTTTATTTATCGTCATGGAAAGGCAGTGTGGTCTCCGAAATTATTTACAACCCTTGCCCTGAGGGCTGTGGGGGAGGAGGGGTTGTCATCCTTAAAGACCTAATTTCCAAAACTTTCAACTACGTTGAATAAAATGGCTATCTAAAAATTTTGATTGGATGCGTTTGGGAAAAAAGTGGGCGTGAGAGGGGGGTTAGTTGCCCCCAAATCTCTTTCGCCTATTGAAAAGGGCACAATCCCTTTGAATTTCCAACCGAATGAGCCTGTTTTGAAGTTTCTACGACAAGGCCTTCTATAAAAACCTTAAATGCCCCAAGGGCATAACTTATAACCCTTGCCCTGAAGACTGTGGGGGGGAGTGTCCTGCTCAAAGGTATAATTTCCTGAACTTTAACTGCGTGGAACAAAATGGCTATCTCAAAATTTTGAATGGATGTGTTTGGGGAAATGGTGGGCGTGGAAGGGGTGTTAGTTGCCTTCCAATCACTTTCGACTATTAAAAAGGGCACTAGCCATTTCAATTTCCAATCGAATGAGCCCTTTTTGAAGTTTCTACGACAACGCGTTCTATAAAAACCTTATATGCCCCCAGGGCACAACTTACAACCCTTGGCCTGAGGGCTGTGGGGGGTTGTCATCCTCAAGGACCTAATTTCCAGAGCGTAAAACCACGTTCAATAAAATGGCTATCTAAAAATTTTGATTAGATGTGTTTGGGGAAAAGTTGGGCGTGAGAGTTGCCCTCCAATCACTTTCGACTATTAAAAAGGGCACTAGCCCTTTGGATTTCCAATCGAATGAGCCTTTTTGAAGTTTCTACGACAACACCTTCTATAAAAACCTTATATTCCCCCCAGGACATAAATTAAAACCCTTGCCCTGAGGGTTGTGGGGGAGTGTCCTCCTCAAAAACATATTTTCTATCCGGAAATCAACTACGCTGAACAAAATGGCTAGCTCAAAATTTTGATTGGATGTGTTTCGGGAAATGGTGGGCGTGGCAGGGGTGTTAGTTGCCTTCCAATCACTTTCGACTATTAAAAAGGGCACAAGCCACTCCAATTTCCAATCGAATGAGCCCTTTTCGAAGTTTCTACGACAACCTCTTCGATATGAAGTGCCCTGGTCTACAGAAATAAATAATGCATTGGGCCAACATCGTTCTTATATGCCCCCAGGGCATAACTTAAAACCTTGAGGGTTGTTGGGGAGTGACCTCCTAAAAAACGTTTTCTATCTAGAATCAACTACGCTGAACAAAATGGCTATCTCAAAACTTTGATTGGATGTGTTTTGGGGAATGATGGGCCTGGGGGGGGGGTCTATTTGCCCTCCAATCACTTTCGACTATGAAAATGGGCACTAGCCACTCCAATTTGCAATAGAATGAGCCCTTTTCGAAGTTTCTACGACAACTCCTTCGATACGAAGTGCCCTTGTATGAACAAAAAGAAAAAAAAAATAATACATTGTGCCAACATCGTTCTTTACTTAGGCAGCGCGATTGCGCTGCCTATGATAGTTTTACTATAATGCCTTTGCTCCAATCGTTGGGAACTCTTTCCGTTTCCCAGATGGTTCTTAAAAGGGTGAGCCAAACTGTCGTACATAGGCTCAATGAAATTTGTATCATTTCAGCAGCGATGCCATCAGCACCAGGTGACTTGTCTTTTGTAAATTCTTGGCGGCACTTGAGATCTCAGTGGGAGAGATTGGGTCTAGGTTAATGCCTAAATAGAAAAAAAGGTACTTCTGAGATATGGGGTGTCTGAGGCGGTCTAGGTCGATTAAGAACGTTCTTGAAATGTTCTGACCAACGTTCCTTAATCTGCTCTTCAGAAGTTAGGCGGTTTCCTTTACTGTCTTTCACTGGACCTTCGGCTGTTTTTGCACGCCCCAAAAAGTCGTTCGTTATTTTGTAGACAAACCTCGAGTCACCTTTCTTGGCAGCTTCCTCTGCTTGTTCAGCTTTAGCTTCGACGAATTTACGTTTGTCAACTCTTGTCAGTTTCTTGACTTCCTTGTGCTACTTAAGGTACAGCACTGAGAGGTGAGCTTGGTGATCCCCTTGTGCGCTTTTCTTCTGTCTCTTTAAGGCGGTGCGTTCCACTATGGTCTTCCATGTTTCATCAGAAATCCATCTGTCTTTAGGTCTCTTTCGGAGGCTTAGGATCTCTTTAGCAGATTCTGCATAGGCAGACGAGAGTACAATCCATGTCGATTCAACGCTTCCTGCGTCTTCGGTGTTGTGCTTCCCAGTACTTCAAAGCAATTTTTAAGATAAAGGCAAAACTTTCTCTTCGTTGCTTCTTCGTTCAGCTTGTCTACATCAAATATCGTCTGAGTATGTCTCCTTCGTTTCTGAGCTCTAAGTTTGATCTGGACCTTGGCGATAACTAGTTCATGGTCTGAACCTAAGTCAGCACTTCTCATGGTTCTTACATCTAAGGAACTTCTTCTTCGAGCTTTACTCCAAAGAATATGATCGATCTTATTTTTGGCTCTGTGATCCAGGGACGTCCAAGTGTATTTGTGAATGTTCTTATATGGACATAACGTTCCACCGATCAACAACCCGTGTTCAATAGCAAGATCGATCAATAGGGAGCCGTTTTCGTTCAGGTTACCGATGTCATACCTCCCGATAACGCTGGAGGCGTATTCAGTGTCGTCGCCATCTTTGGCATTAAAGTCTCCGAGACTTAAACACACATCATGTCATGCCGAGTTGCAGCTCTAATCGCATATTTCGAGGTACGGTAAAGTTCATCTTTAATAACGCTGTCTGCCTCATTTGTCGAAGCATAGACTGAAACAGTGTCATTTTAGCGTGTTAGGAAGCAAACCTGGCTGTGAGGATACGGCTGTTTACTGGTTTCCATTCTAATTAAGCTTTGAAAGCTTTTATGTTCAAGAGTAGACCGACTCCCTCACGGTGGTGGTCATCCCGTCCAAATATAGGAATTTATGTCCTTTCAGTATTTCTGTCCCGAAGCTGAGCTCACGAACCTCGCTCGTAGCAAGTATGTCTATACTTGCAAGTATGGCAAGTATGTCTCGTAGCAAGTATGTATATATATATATATATATATATATATATATATATATATATATATATATATATATATATATATATAATATATATATATATATATATATATATATATATATATAATATATATATATATATATATATATATATATATATATATATATATATATATATATATATATATATATATATATATATATATATATATATATATATATATATATTATATATATATATATATATATATATATATATATATATATATATATTATATATATTATATATATATAATATATATATATATATATTATATATATATATATGTATATATATATATATATATATATATATATATATATATATATATATATATATATATATATATGTATATATATATATATATATATATATATATATATATATATATATATATATATATATATATATATATATATATATATATATATATATATAATATATATAATATATATATATATATATATATATATATATATATATATATATATATTATATATATTATATATATATATATATATATAATATATATATATATATATATATATATATATATATATATATATATATATATATATATATATATATATATATATAATATTATATATATATATATATATATATATATATCCAGAAGCAAGGGCACAATTCAAAATTAGAGGAATGTGCTTGACTTTTTTTCAGGAAGTGTTTAAGGACAAGTCTAGAGACCTGTAATGATGTGCCAAAAGTTAAACTTAAAGAATAAAGCGGTTCAAACCTACTTAGTAAGTTCATCAGGAAAACGCGGCTCATATGGCTAAATCACCTTCTATTGGTGTAAAAATGACCACGGTCGACAAACAGTTTTAAAACACAACCGGCATAAAGGTAAGACTCAATTCGGACTTCCTAAATTACCGAAGAGGAAGATTATGAAAAACGGCCTAAGTATTTGTTGTTTTTTTCTTTCTTTTTTTTTAAAGGCGGCAAATGCAGAACATTTTTGGAGTGTACTGCTGTGCGTTGGTCTCAGCAGCGTTAACACAACTCCCAATAACAGTAGAACTCGAGAAAAATATTGAAATTACAAGCTGAAACTAAATATTAAATACGAACACAATTGTAAGTTTATTTTCGCCGCAAAGTAATATATCTGAAATTAATACAGCCAGCAATAAAGTTGGACTTTTTTTTTGCAGATAATCTCAAAAACTTTCATTTTTTCCGCCGTGCAACAACAGCACTGCATTCGAAACACTCCTCTCACTAAGATATATTTTTTTTGAAATACCTAATCAATATTTGCTTCAATAGTTAAATATTTTCATGAGGAACTCTCTAAGGATCGTTCAAGACGCTCATTTGACTGACCGTATTAGCATTCGCATCTATTTCGACCTCAGGTGACATGCTGTTGCTATGAGCTGTTAGCATTAGTAAAAGTAGTAGTAATCAACATCAACGCTCCTAATATCCTGAGCCTTCATCGACGAATCAAACAGCTCGTGGTAACGAACTGTAAGAAAGGAGCGACTCGGGCCAATAGAAACAAAAACTCTAAAAAACAGAACTTTGATAACAATAGATACATCAAAAGAATTTAATTTTGATACTGATTTCAAATATATAAAGTTCATTAAGCTTAATGTTACCCACCAAAAGTTATGAACCTGATAAAATTTGCCCAATTTTCGTCTCCAAAGAGTCAAGCGACCTTAATGAAAATTACACCATTACTACTACTACTACTACTAACAGCTCACCGCAGCACCGAGCCGTCTGAGGTCAACACAGCTACGCACGCTCCTCCTCCACCCCAATCTATTTAACGCCTCCCTTTTTACACCCGCCCACGAAGTTCCCATTTCCTTTAAATCTTTCTTTATGTCGTCCACCCACCCCAAATGAGGACGACCTGCTTTCCGTTTATCCCTAGATGGTTGGCCGAAAAGAATAATCTTCGGCAATCTGTCATCCTTCATCCGCACAACGCGCCCTAGCCACCTCCACCTTTCATTCATTACAGCCCTAGAGAGCCGTATTGAACCACATTTTTCGTATAGTCTATTGTTTGAAATACGATCAGTCAGCCGAGTACCCAGAACAATCCTTAAGCAATTTCTCTGGAAAACATCTAGCAAATCTTCATCCGCTTTCCGGAGCGTCCATGCTTCAGAGCCATATTTGACCACTGACACCATTATACCATTATTATATTATATTCTATTATACCATTATATTCAGCATATCAGAGAACCCTACTGTATAGGTTTCAAGCTCCGACATACGAAATCTGGAATTTTACGTTTTTTAATTTTTTCCTAAGAAAGTTCACTGATGGGTGTTTTACTTTCTCTTCTTTTTTTTTAAATGGTGATCGTATTGAATCAGTGACTCTAAAAGATGAGGAGAGGGCTCATTTGATCAGAAATCAAAAGTTATAGAACCCATTTTAATTGGCCAAAAAACCCTGAAGGAAAACTAGCCCTTCTAACGCCCCTTTTCCACCCAAAAAAAACATCTGATCAAAATTTTGAGATAGCTGTTTGATTCAGCATAGTTGAAAAGTCCGACAGTTATGTCTTTGGGTATGGCATGAGCCCCTTAATCCCTGGGGACAAGGTTGTAAGTTACACAATTTACCCATTGTCCTCACGTAGCCTAGGATTTATTAATGGGAAATATATGGAATGTTTTTGGGGAGTATTTTCTACGGGGAGGATTTTCCACGGGGAGAGTTTTCTGCGAGGAGGAAAGTTTCCGGGGGTAATTTTCCAGGGGAAATTTTACAAGAGATTTCCTGTCATTATTTGAAAAATGGTTAGAAATTAAATAGAAACAACAAGTTTTTCACCTGAAAGTCAGGAACAACATTAAGACTTAAAACAAACAAAAATTATTCCGTATATCATGGAGAATAGCCCTTCCTCAACCCTACCTCTTTATACTAGTTTGACTTTGTGTCACAAATCTTCAAAAGAGACTGCTCAAACCCAAGGCCGACTGAACTTGAATGACAATTATTTTCAAAGAACCTCGAGATTTTAGCGTAAAGAACGAGGGCTTAGGAATCTGCAGCCCCCCCCCCCCCTCATATATGGAATCATTTCTGTTCGTGTTATGTTTTAATGTTGCTCCTTACTTTCAGTTGAAAACCTTTTTTTATATTTAATAACATAAAAAGTCTAAATTTATATCTTAGGTCATGCTTAACCTGATTTTCATGTTAATCCGGTAAAAATAGCCCTATACCCACTGTATATCACCCAAAGTCCCTCGAAATAGCCATTTGCTTGTTTTCTTTTTTCTAATGTGACACATTTCCAAGCTTACTTTGAATAGGTCAGTTCCATCCTAGTCATTATTTTTTACTTTAGAAATTCCCAAATATGTTTCTCAGAACCGTTCTTTTTTATAGCTTCTTTACGTCTTCTGTGCCAAGTGACCAAGAGAAATGATGACATAAAGGCCTTCTCTGCGATAAAAGAAATAAGAAAACAACAATTGTTCTATTTTATCTTTCAATCCTTAATAAGCTTCTAACATCACATAAAATAGTAGGGCTAGTTTGGCCACGAGTCTGAATGCCCAGATATTTTTCAAATTTGAAAACAAGAGAAAAGGCATGAAAAAATTATATCATCTCGGACTAGATTGGATTTCCGATACAAGTTTGACCACTTCGCACGACGGCTAAAATTGACGTTGGCACTGGTAAATGGCACGACCGCATTTCAGGAAAAAGTAAAGCTATTATTACTAGTATTAATAACAATCACTGCAGCACCAAGCCACCAGAGGTTAACACAGCCACGCACGTTCCTCTTCCACCCTATTTTTATACAAAACTTTATTCTTTACCTCGCCCCATGCATATCTATTTCCTTTACATCCTTTCTTGTGCCCTCTTCCCACTCTATTCAGAAACGACCAGCTTTTCACTGGCCTGCGATGGATGGCTAAAAAGCCCGATCCTGGGCAACGTGTAATTCTCTGTCCATAAAACGTGGCCTAACCCTCTTAACCTTTTCTCCTAGATAATAGAATCGAGGGAGGTGTTTCGTACAGCTTACTACTTTATACACGGTCAGTCAAATAAATGTCTAAAGCTATCCTTAGATAATTCCATCGGAAAGCATTTAAAATATCTTCTACAGGCTTTCGGAGCCCCCACATTTCACAGCCATACTTGAAAACTATCACGGCCATGGCTTCCAATATTCTAATCTTAGTTCGCAGACTTATTTTTCGATACTTCCAAACTTGTGTCAGTCCTGAAAAGATACCTTCCGCCTTAGTAATTCTACTTTTCGCATCTCCACTGCGTCCAACATCTTTACAATAATACTACCCAGGTAAGAGGAGCTATCGACTCGGTCGATTTTTCGTTACCTAATATTGCCTAACATTTTGCCGTGGTCCTTAGGACAAAGTTCATCGCAATAATCAATATAAATGGGGATACAACCCAACCCTGCTCAACTTCTGATTCCAGATCGAACAAACATTAACTGCAACAATGTTATTCATGGACACAGAACAAAAAAATTTAATGTACTTATCTTGCATAACATTTAAGTATAGTGCATTTACTAACACTTATCGATCAGCTGAATCATATACTTATTCATCAATTCATCAATCAATAAAACTGAGGTCTGAAGGGCTCTGATGATTCAGACACTTCTCAATTATTAATCTAAGAGTGAAAATTTGGTCGACACATCTTCTTTCCTTTCTGCACCGAATTATCCTTCTCTTAGGACTTTATCCACAGCACATCCTAGTCAAATAAGTATCTTTATGCTAAGTAATTTGCTTCTTACAGAAATCAAACCAACGTATTGTATTTACAACACTCACTCTTATTATCTTTCTTATGAACAGTTTTAATTCCAGCTTTCTTTAAGTCACAAGATTACTCCATTTTTTTTTGAAAATTCATTCAAAATTTTCGGTAGTTTAGCTATAGCTTTGCAACCACTATATTTTCAAGAATCATTTACCCCGCTATCTGCATCTGAAGCGATATTATTTTTCAGTATTTCTAATATTGTCTGAAACACGTCCTTGCAAACAAATCTTCCTTCACTTCCAAATTTTCGAAAAAAATTCCACTCTTTTCTATATGATTTCCTACACCTTTATCACAGTTTAAACTTTCTTAAAATGTTTTGCCCATCTCTCTTTAACACTTTCTTTGTCACTAATTAACGCATCCCTTGAGTTCCTTTCTCTCTCAAGGTCTTTCACTCAGAAACTTCTAGTAAAAACCTCTTCTTTCTCATACAAAACTTAAAAGCAGTTTTGCTAATATTCCAGGCCTGTGTTTCTGACTTCCAATCCTAGGACCTTGTCAGCTACTTCACGAACTACTTTCCAGAAATTATTTCCTCCATCTTCTACATTGTTAAATTTCAAACTCTCAAGTTTTCCATTCAGCAGGTTTTGTAAGTTCTTTCAAGGTTATCATCCTGTAATCTATCAACATCATAAATATCCAGAAGGCAGCTACCCTTCCTAAAATTCAGCTTTGAACTGACTCTTAGAGACTACTACAAATCGTAATCTTTACTATCAACATCAATTACGTAACCCGCATATACCCTGGTGTCCTGCATCGACCTTGTCAGTCTTTGACTTATAATAGCATAATTCATAATTCGTCTAACCATCATGTGGGTACTATGTTGACATAGTGGTTAGCCATTTATGACAAAATACCGAATTGGTTATCTTATAACTCATTTATTGTAACTACAAAGCTATAGCAGTCTATTACCATTTTTTATTTTCCTTCCTTATACCAAATTTATCTTAACTACGATACCGTCTAGCCTTTTAAGTCCCCTAACAAAAATATCAGGAATCTATCTGGGATCTTATATTCTTTTTTTTGCGTAATTATGTGTAAAATTCATATGAATTTTGGGCAACGCTATCTTTTATCTATAGTCGTTAAAAGGTCAGGTATTGCTAAATAAAAAAATATTTATTGTTGAGGGCTACAAATGTACCATTATAGTGGATATTAGAGGCTATAGTCAGAAAAGGATCTGAAGACCCTTTTTCTATTCAATTTTCTTCGGCTTGTTATGTTTGGTTACACGTTAAGAAAGTATTGTCGGAGAAGTGATTATAAACTAATCACTTCCATGCTTATATGAATAAGCATAGAAATATAACTTTTCTGAAAAATGCGATGCCTCAATAAAAGTGTCAGAATGTCACCGAAGACGAAAACCATGTCCCCACAAATAGAAAAATATTCCACTGACGCCCCTGTCTGTATATAGAATACAATAACAAAAACTGTAAGCAACAAATACAGTCAGTCAGACTATTCATTATTCCTATTCCAGTAAAAAGTGGGGCCTAGACCTCGTAATGAAATCTCATATTTTCAAGCCGTTCGTGGTAACGAACTGCAAGTAAGGAGCGATGCGGCTCAATAGTAACCAAACAGTCTTGTAACAGTCTTGATAACAATAGACATATTAAAAGAATCGAATTTTTATTCTTATTGAAAACATGTAAAATTCATCAAATTTAATGGTACCCACCAAAAGCTAAGAGCCTGAGAAAATTTGCCCATTTTTTGAAAAGGAGGGAAACCCCTAAACATCAAGTGATCTTAATGAAAATCACAACATCAGATTCAGCATACCAGAGAATCCTACTGTAGAGGTTTCAAGCTCCTATGTACAAAAATGTGAAATTTTGCATTTTTTGTCAGGATGCGTGATCACGGATGCGTGTTTTTTTAAGGGGTGATCACATCGAGCCAGTGATCGCAGAAGGTCGGGAAGGGGTATCATTTGATTGGAAATTAAAATTCTAGTGACCTTTTTAAGTGATCAAGATATTGGAGGAGAGCTAGCCCCCTCCCATGGTCATTTTTTTCTCCAAAGTCCCCCGATCATATTTTTGATAGCCATTTTTACAGCACAATCGAAAAACCTAGTAACTATGTCTTTAAGGATAACTTAACCCTCCACAGTCACCGGGGGAAGGGTTGCAAGTTATGAACTTTGCCCATTGATTACACATAGTATTGGTTATTGGGAACATATATACGTTTTTATATGGGATTTTTTTTGGTGGAGAGGTTGAGAGGTTACGTGGGATGGAGCCAGATCTTCCAGCATTATTTAAAAAATGATAAGAAATTAAATTAAAAAAGAACAAATTTTGTCAACTAAAATTAAAGAGCAACATTAAAACTTAAAACGGACAGAAATTATTACGTATATGAGGGGGTCGCCCCCTCGTCAATACCTCGCTCTTTACGCTAAAGTTTTTTAAGTAGCCTACTTTTAAAAGAGCTTTTTATTCTAAATAAACGGCCTTTGTGATTCAGGAGTCACCCTTAAAGGATTGAGAGATCCCCCTCATATTCGTGATAATTTCTGTTCGATTTAAGTTTTAATGCTGCTCCTTACTTTCAGTTGTACTTGTTTTTTTTATTTAATCCTCCTATAAGGATAAATATAAATCATTTTAAAACGAATAAAATCAATTGTAATTTATTTTCTTTCTATTCACCCTTGACGTATTTTCTATCCCAAAGTTATGAGCGATAATGACAAGAATCTCATCGAAAATTTTGTCAATTGCCAATTTAAAACGGTCACTACATTAAAAGTTATTACCACCTTAAATCCGGTGGACGTACCATATGTAGATCTGGTGCACCTTAGGACTCAGTGTGCCGTATTTGATCCGGTGTACCTCGTTTTCGCTTATATTCATAGATTCCCGGAAAAAAAAACTATTTTCTACCTTTAGTCCATTTTGAAAGCGAGATTTCAGAATATTTTTTTTTTATATTTATTATTTCCAACTTTCTTGTATTCTCTAAGACAAAAAACTGTCTTATGTAAGATTCGAACTTAAGTCACCCCCCCCCCCCCCCCCAAGGTAAGTATTCTTCCCGCTGCGCTAATAATTCGGGTATGCTAATTCTTGCTTAATGGGTTTTATGATACCCTACCCTATCGCATGTTTATATTGTTTTTATGTTCAGACTGAAAAAAATTTAAACTAGTATAAACTCACCAAGGTTCCGGTGTAAGTAGCAAATCTAGTTCTGGATTTCGGAGGAAATCGTTCACTAAGCTTAAGCTTTAGGTCCCTGGCAGAAATCCTTCCAGTTGCCATCATAGCCATTAATATTTATTTAAATCGATAATAGTCGTTTATCTCAGCAATTACAGACTACCAATTACTTTTAAAGGACACTGACCACAATTAAGTCGATTTGTAGCAGAAAATGCTCAAGACTATCCTCTAACTACTCCTTGTCCTTTTTTCATAGTTTTTTTTGGAGCTCTTGGTAGAATATAGTTTTCAAATTATACTAGTGATAAAAACGAGAGTTCTTTCGATGCTAAATAATGGCAGTTAAATAGCAGTAATTTAAAATCACATAAAACCTTATATTTTAACACCTTCGCCGACAATGGGCTCAAATTGATAGATTTGGCGGTAATTACAATCCAGAATAAGCGTAAAAACATTTATCGATGTTCGAAAACCAACTAGTTTCAATTTGTTTGTTACAGTATTGTGGATCTGTTTGGGTGTGGTAGGTGTGCAGTGGTAAATACTCGGAAAACGAATGAAAGGAGAAATGATATTTTCCTAGGGAATAATACGACCAATAAAATATCACAGTCAAAAATGAAAATAAAAGTCCCGGAAGCTTAATTAAATAAATAACAGACAAACTAAATAGAAAAGCAATTCAAACAGGAATACAGCCAAGGGATCAGTTTGGTGTTCCACCCAGTGCTTTCCTAATTCCCGAATTTTTCGGTTTTCCCGAAAGACAATTCAATTCTCTTAAATATTCCCTCGTCAATAAAAAAAAATGTTTTTAACATGATTTTTTTTTCTTTTAATTGTCTTTAGAGTAAGGACAACGACAATAGAAATAAAATTGAGATGTGCCAAAAACGGATGTTTATTTTTTTTTTTTTGGTAATTTGATTCTACGATATTTTAATAGATTCCTGTTTTTAGCAACAAAATGAAATTATTTCTTTATATTACAAAACTAACGAAAATGTAATTTTATGATTTAGTTTATATTTTCCTTCAGGGACGTCAATTTGTAACCTCCGACAGTAATCGGCCAACATACATTGTTCCCCCACTGTAAAAATGTCTTGATGGAATCTTTAACCATCCTCATCCCCCTACCCCCCCCCCCCCCCATCCAAAAAAATACGTAACTGCCAAAAAATTGTATGTAAATTGTGAATCTAACATGTAAGGAGTCAGAATACGGTTTTATATGATTCTGTTGGCTGTGCTTCGACTGAGACACCAATACTTGTCGTTTGAGACTTTCTCAAATGACCACACCCCTGACATATTGCATCAAAGCATCAAGTCAAGTCTCCAGCCAAAAGCATCAATGAAGGTACAAACAGATAATAAAAATAAAAAGATCCTGAGGGAAAAGATCTTAACAAGTGATTCCAAAGAAAGTTACGTTAGGTGATCGCATTTTGGGAAATAGATATAAATGTTAACGCATAAAATGTAGTCTCAACGACATTTAACTTGCCAAAACTCCGGATACAGCTTCGCAATAATACTTCTATAGTCAGCCGATCAAATTTCCCGAGGAAATTTAAACTCAATTCTATGAAAGATTCCCAGGATAATTTTTCTAAAACACTAAGCTTTGTTTTAAATATTTAGTCTTTCATCAATTCTCTGATTTGAGGACAACAAACATACCTTCCTAATTTTTTCTAATCACTAAGTTTAATATTTTTTTTTTATTTAGAAAGCCATCACCTCTACTATCTATAGCTTTCGAGAAATTTTTCATACGCTCAAGTTTTATGTGGCGAAAACATTTTATCAGACTGGACTAATGGGGATTTTGATGCACCCTTGTCCAGGAGTAAGAACTTTTCTTTTTGTCCAGATTTTCCAAAAATAAAGATTTTTGCGGTTTCTGCTGTGTCACTCACAAATAAACAACAATATTTCATATACCCTAGTTCGATGTTAGCCAAAATTAGGACAATAACTCTTGAATCTCCACACATTTTCCGACTGTGCTCGTTACAAGACATGGGCACACATATGCGGGAGGGGGACAGGGGGGCTCCAGCCCCTCCCTGACTGAATTATACTGGCTTATATTTTTATATTTTTATTTTGGGATTTCTATTATACAGCATTGTAAGTGCCGATTAGACCAGGTAAGCCACCCCCTAAAATTAAGCTTATGGGCGCCCATGTTACAAGACACTTTCATGGTAGTAAACTCACCTAAGGGTACAGAAGGAAGTTCGAGGTATACGGCTGGCATAGAAAAAATGGGTCGATCGCCTCAAAACCACATGACTTTTCAAAGGAGGAGTCCAAAAGTTGCCAGACAAACGGGCACAAGCTGCGGCTAACCATACGCAATGCACGAATGATGCATTTGAAACCAATTTTATTTTTAAATAAAATATTGTATTTCATAAAAAATTTCGGTTTTTAGGTTCTAGGCCTTATAAAAACAGTCGATCCTCAGTTTTGTGGGCAGTACTTGTAACTCAAAACTGAGACCTGATTAGCAAAAAAATTGGCTTGTAAGTAGTAACCTACCTATTGAAATGAACCGTACTTGCGTAATTTGTCTTATCTCTAGCATGTACAAGAATATGCAGCGTAGCTTCACGTGCACATTGCAAAAAAGCTGGCAAACCTATAAAGTGGACAAACATGCTTTGAGAGTATGGTTGTGATTGTATAAGACAACCAGACTGGCTTTTTTTTTATTGATATCAACTGTACAAGAATATGCAGCGTAGCTTCACGTGCACATTGCAAAAAAGCTGGCAAACCTTTACCTATAAAGCGGTCAAACACGCTTTGAGAGTATGGTTGTGATTGGATAACACAACCAGACTGGTTTTTTTGCTATTGATATCAATTTCTTTTTTATTTGGCAATTGACATTTTTTTCTGATAACAAGTACCATTCATCGCGATCGTAGCTCTAAAAAAAGGGTTTAGCATTTGCGAATTGGACTCTATGAATGATATTAATTAATCTTTGAATAATAGGAGCGTGAATGATTCTAATTAGTGATTAGATCGTTTGAAGATGGAGAAAAAAGGCAAAATGGTTAATGATGATAGAATGGTCTTATGACTTGACCTAGCTTTACTTCTTCGATGTGTACTGTATAATACACAAGTGGTGTTCGAACAGTGTTGTCAATTTAAAATAGAGTTTAACGTTATAGTATACTAAAAATTTGATACTAAGAGAGATGTAGATGGCAAGAAAAAAATTTTAATAACGGATAGCTTTACTTCTTCGATGTGTACTGTATAATACGCAAGTGGTGTTTGAACAGTGTTGTCAATTTAAAATACAGTTTAACGTTATAGTATGCTAAAAATTTGATACTAAGAGAGATGTAGATGGCAAGAAAAGAATTTTAATAACGGATAGCTTTACTTCTTCGATGTGTACTGTATAATACGCAAGTGGTGTTTGAACAGTGTTGTCAATTTAAAATACAGTTTAACGTTATAGTATACTAAAAATTTGATACTAAGAGAGATGTAGATGGCAAGAAAAGAATTTTAATAACGGATAGCTTTACTTCTTCGATGTGTACTGTATAATACACAAGTGGTGTTTGAACAGTGCTGTCAATTTAAAATAGAGTTTAACGTTATACTATACTAAAAAGTTGATGCTAAGAGAGATGTAGATGGCAAGAAAAGAATTTTAATAACGGATAGCTTTACTTCTTCGATGTGTTCTGTATAATACACAAGTGGTGGGGTGATGGGAGCGGGGTGTCTTAGAGTACTTATAGTGCTGTACTGTGGGCCGAGTTACTAGCGAAAAACCCGTGTGGATGACTTGAAATAAAAAAAAAATTTAACAAGAAATCTCTGAAAAAAATATTTTTGGGGGGATGGGTTGATGGCAGAAGGATCTCTTAGAGTAGTTATAGTGTGATAGTGGGGGGCGAGTTGCTAGGGAAAAACCCGTGTGGATGACTTGAAATAAAATTTTTTAACAAGAAATCTCTGAAAAAATATTTTTGGGGGGATGGGTTGATGGCAGAAGGATCTCTTAGAGTAGTTATAGTGTGATGGTGGGGGGCGAGTTGCTAGGGAAAAACCCGTGTGGATGACTTGAAATAAAATTTTTTAACAAGAAATCTCTGAAAAAATATTTTTGGGGGGATGGGTTGATGGCAGAAGGATCTCTTAGAGTAGTTATAGTGTGATGGTGGGGGGCGAGTTGCTAGCGAAAAACCCGTGAGGATGACTTGAAATAAAATTTTTTAACAAGAAATCTCTGAAAAAATATTTTTGGGGGGATGGGTTGATGGCAGAAGGATCTCTTAGAGTAGTTATAGTGTGATAGTGGGGAGCGAGTTGCTAGCGAAAAACCCGTGTGGATGACTTGAAATAAAAAATTTTAACAAGAAATCTCTGAAAAAATATTTTTGGGGGGATGGGTTGATGACAGAAGGATTTCTTTGAGTAGTTATAGTGTAATAGTGGGGGGAGGCGATTTGGTAGCGAAAAACCCGTGTGGATGACTTGAAATAAAATTTTTTAACAAGAAACCTCTGAAAAGTGTTCTTGGGGGAGATGGATTGATGGGAGAAGCATGTCTTAGCGTAGTTATAGTGTGATAGTGGGGGGGCAAATTGCTAACGAAAATCCCAAATGAAACCCAGTTTTTGACCGTAAACTCTTGTTTTTTGTAAGAAAATTATGAAAAATACAATTCTCTGGTTCATAGGTGAAACTTAAGTCCAGTTATGGATCGAAAAATAAACTATTTCTATAAAATCTGAGCTAATAAGGGTTTTTGACCGTAAACTCTAGTTTTTTGTAAGAAAATTATGGAAAATACAATTCTCTGGTTCAAATGTGAAACTTAGGTCCATTTTGGATCGAAAAGTAAAACTATTTCCATAAAATCTAAGCTAATAAGGGTTTTTGACCGTAAACTTTAGTTTTTTGTAAGAAAATTATGGAAAATACAATTCATTGGCTCATAGGTGAAACTTAAATCAAGTTATGGATCGAAAAATAAACTATTTCTATAAAATCTGAGCTAATAAGGGTTTTTGACCGTAAACTCTAGTTTTTTGTAAAAAAGTCATGGAAAATACGATTCTCTGGTTCAAATGTGAAACTTAAGTCTATTTTTGGATCGAAAAATAAAACTATTTCCGTAAAATCTGAGCTAATAAGGGTTTTTGACCGTAAACTCTAGTTTTTTTGTAAGAAAATTATGGAAAATACAATTCTCAGGTTCAAATGTGAAACTTAGGTCCATTTTGGGTCAAAAAATAAAAGTATTCCCGTAAAATCTAAGCTAATATGGGTTTTTGACCGTAAACTCTAGTTTTTTGTAAGAAAATTATGGAAAATACAATTCGTTGGCTCATAGGTGAAACTTAATTCCAGTTATGGATCGAAAAATAAACTATTTCTATAAAATCTGAGCTAATAAGGGTTTTTGACCGTAAACTCTAGTTTTTTGTGAGAAAATTATGGAAAATACAATTCTCTGGTTCAAATGTGAAACTTAAGTCCAGTTATGGATCGAAAAATAAACTATTTCTGTAAAATCTGAGCTAATAAGGGTTTTTGACCGTAAACTCTAGTTTTTTGTAAGAAAATTATGGAAAATACAATTCTCTGGTTCAAATGTGAAACTTAAGTCTATTTTTGGATGGAAAAATTAAACTATTTCCGTAAAATCTGAGCTAATAAGGGTTTCTGACCGTAAACTCTGGTCTTCGTCGCTATTTTAAACTCTGGTTTCTTGTAAGAAAATTATGGAAAATACAATTCTCTACTTCAAATGTGAAACTTAAGTCTAGTTTTGGATACTCATAATGATGAGGACTGATGGTTCTAATTCAATATTTTTTTAATAAAAACTAACTATTTTTTTTAACTTCGAAATTATTCAACTTTATTTATTTTTTTATTTTTTTTTGTATGTATCTTAAAATGACAAAATATACTTACGGCTCTAACAATTGTACTTTATGATTGGTCAGAGACACGATGTGGCTTTCCCACTGGTATTCTATTTCGGTTATCGACACTACCTAGTCTATTGCATGTATTAAATCAGTATTTTTTACGCAGTGGAACGATAAACACATAAGCCATATCTTTAAAGAAAAGTGAAGATGGAGCATTTTAATAAAGTGTGTTCACATAACAAGGTTATTGTAGCATTGAATGCCGACAAGGAGAAGTATTTAAACTATGAAACAAGTACAAGTGGTAGTACTATTGGAAATGTATGCATGCATTGTCATGACAGTAAGGAATTAAATTTCTTTGGAATACCGAAGAAATTCAGCTCTTATGTTGATGGTTATGCGAGATTGAGATCTCCAGAGATGATTGCACTCAAAGAGAATGCCAACATAAAAATAATCATTGATGATAGAGGACAACTCCTTGCTTCTGTTGCAGGTAACACATTACCTACTGATACATCCAATCGTCAGCTTTCGGGTATTAGCATGCAACGGAAAGTCAATAAAAGAAAGGCCTACTCTTCTACTAATATCGTAAACCATATCTTGTCTACGTGCCGAAACTGTTACCTGTGTAAAAATAATGTGATAATAGACAGTGAAATTGCCAGAAAAATAAAAAGGGCATTTTCAGAAAATATCACTATGGAATATAAAAATGAATCGATGAAAAACAAAGCACCAGCAAACGTTACTGCCATTGATCAAACAGTCAATGAACCAAATAATACCAAAGACGAAAAGCATATTGAGCCTGTTGATGAGACACCAGAAAAATTGTGTATGACTCAAAATGGAATAATGATTATTCAACTGATTACGAACTAAGAGAAGACAATAGCTACAATATCAAGAGAGAACATGGTAAACTATTTTATGGAACAGATTCAAAATGTCCAAAGTTAATCACTGATATTAATAATGTATCATAATATATTTTTTTATTAATATTCTACATAGCATTATTTCATTAAAAATATTACATTGTTACTACTACTACTACTAACAACTCATCGCAGCACCAAGCCGCCTGAGGCCAACACAGCTACGCACGCTCCTCCTCCACCCCAATCTATTCAAAGCCTCCCTTTTTACACCCGCCCATGAAGTTCCCATTTCCTTGAAATCTTTCTTTATGACGTCCTCCCACCCCAGACGGGGACGACCTGCTTTCCGTTTAGCCCTAGATGGTTGGCCGAAAATAACAATCTTCGGCAATCTGTCATCCTTCATCCGCACAACATGCCCTAACCACCTCAACCTTTCTTTCATTATAGACCTAGAAAGCGGTATGTGTTCATTATTTTTAGAGTAAGCTAGCATATCAAACGTTTAGAATGTCTATTAAAACATCGGAGATGTAAGAAAAGGAATTTGCATACATCTATTGTCAGACACATGCGATAACATTGACAAAATCTAGGTATCAGAATGAATAAATTCTTTATCAACATCCATTGTTGGATATGTCATTATGTCATTATGAAAAAATTGTAAGTACGCAAGTAAGTAAGTAAGTAACAAACTCTTTCTTGAATTCCCCTCTTGGATACACAATACAGAAATTTTATTCAGGAAATTATGAAAAAAAAGTTGAACAAATTCTTTATTAACATTCATTATCGATTCAAGTCGCTTCCTAGACAGACAATACAGCAAATTCACAAAATCTAAGTATAAGAGTGATTAAATTCTATATCAACATCCATTTCTCGGATACATAGGAAAAAGTTGACAAAATATAAGTGTTAGAGTGAATAAATTTTATTTATCAACATCTTTTGTCAGATACATCGAACAAAATTGACAGAATCTAAGTGTTAGAGTGAATAATTTTTTATCAACATCCTCTGTCAGATACATCGGATAAAATTGAGAAAATCTAAGTATCAGACTGAATAAATGCTTTAACAACATCCTTTATCGGATATATCAGATAAAATTGACAAAATCTAAGTATCAGAGTGACAATATTCTATATCAGCATCCTTTTCTCGGATACATAGGATAAAATATCGGATAAAATTGACAAAATCTAAGTATCAGATTGATTAAATTCTATATCAACATCCATTTCTCAGGTACATGGGGTAACATTGACAAAATCTAGGTATCAGAATGAATAAATTCTTTATCAACATCCGTTGTTGGATATGTCATTATGTCATTATGAAAAAATTGTAAGTAAGTAAGTAACAAACTCTTTCTTGAATTCCCCTCTTGGATACACAATACAGAAATTTAATTCAGGAAATTATGAAAAAAAAATTGAACAAAGTCTTTATTAACATTCATTATCGATTGAAGTCACTTCCTAGACAGACAATACAGCAATTTCACAAAATCTAAGTATAAGAGTGATTAAATTCTATATCAACATCCATTTCTCGGATACATAGGAAAAAGTTAACAAAATCTAAGTGTTAGAGTGAATAAATTTTTTTATCAACATATTTTGTCAGATACATCGCATAAAATTGACAGAATCTAAGTGTCAGAGTGAATAATTTTTTTTATCAGCATCCTTTGTCAGATACATCAAATAAAATTGAGAAAATCTAAATTTCAGAATCAATAAATGCTTTAACAACATCCTTTATCGAATATGTCGGGTAAAATTGACAAAATCTAAGTATCAGAGTGAACAAATTCTATATCAGCATCCTTTTCTCGGATACACAGGATAAAATGTTGAATAAAATATGCAAAGTCGACATAGCTTTATTTCATTTTTTTAAGATTAATTTAGACGAGGTTACGTGCGCGCACGTAAATTAACCTTAAAAATTAACCTTTTATGAAAAAAATATTGAATTAGAACCATCAGTCCTCATCATTATGAGTATCCAAAACTGGACTTAAGTTTCACATTTGAAGTAGAGAATTGTATTTTCCATAATTTTCTTACAAGAAACTAGAGTTTACGGTGAAAAACCCTTATTAACTCAGATTTTACGGAAATAGTTTTATTTTTCGATCCAAAAATAGACTTAAGTTTCACATTTGAACCAGAGAATTGTATTTTCCATAATTTTCTTACAAAAAACTAGAGTTTACGGTCAAAAACCCTTATTAGCTCAGATTTTACAGAAATAGTTTATTTTCCGATCCATAACTGGACTTAAGTTTCACATTTGAACCAGAGAATTGTATTTTCCATAATTTTCTTACAAAAAACTAGAGATTACGGTCAAAAACCCTTATTAGCTCAGATTTTACAGAAATAGTTTATTTTTCGATCCAAAAATGGACTTAAGTTTCACCTTTGAGCCAACGAATTGTATTTTCCATAATTTTCTTACAGAAAACTAGAGTTTAAGGTCATAAACCCTTATTAGCTTAGATTTTACGGGAATACTTTTATTTTTCCATCCAAAATAGACTTAAGTTTCACATTTGAACCAGAGAATTGTATTTTCCATAATTTTCTTACAAAAAACTAGAGTTTACGGTCAAAAACCCTTATTAGCTCAGATTTTACAGAAATAGTCTATTTTTCGATCCATAACTGGACTTAGGTTTCACATTTGAACCAGAGAATTGTATTTTCCATAATTTTCTTACAAAAAACTAGAGATTACGGTCAAAAACCCTTATTAGCTCAGATTTTACAGAAATAGTTTATTTTTCGATCCATAACTGGACTTAAGTTTCACATTTGAACCAGAGAATTGTATTTTCCATCATTTTCTTACAAAAAACTAGAGTTTACGGTCAAAAACCCTTATTAGCTCAGATTTTATAGAAATAGTTTATTTTTCGATCCATAACTTGACTAAAGTTTCACCTATGAGCCAATGACTTGTATTTTCCATAAATTTCTTACAAAAAACTAGAGTTTACGGTCAAAAACCCTTATTAGCTCATATTTTATAGAAATAGTTTATTTTTCGATCCATAACTGGACTTAAGTTTCACCTATGAACCAGAGAATTATATTTTTCATAATTTTCTTACAAAAAACTAGAGTTTACGGTCAAAAACTGGGTTTCATTTGGGATTTTCGTTAGCAATTCGCCCCCCCCCCCCCCACTATCACACTATAACTACGCTAAGACATCCTTCTCCCATCAAGCCATCTCCCCAAGAACACTTTTCAGAGATTTCTTGTTAAAAAATTTTATTTCAAGTCATCCACACGGGTTTTTCGCTAGCAACTCCCACCCCCCCCCCACCACTATCACACTATAACTACTCTAAGAGATCCTTCTGCCATCAACCCGTCCCCCCAAAAATATTTTTTCAGAGATTTCTTGTTAAAAAAAAATTTTTCAAGTCATCCACACGGGTTTTTCGCTAGAAACTCGCCCCCCACTATCACACTATAACTACTCTAAGAGATCCTTCTGCCATCAACCCATCCCCCCAAAAATATTTTTTCAGAGATTTCTTGTTAAAAAATTTTATTTCAAGTCATCCACACGGGTTTTCCCCTAGCAACTCGCCCCTCACCATCACACTATAACTACTCTAGGAGATCCTTCTGCCATCAACCCATCCCCCCAAAAATATTTTTTCAGAGATTTCTTGTTAAAATTTTTTATTTCAAGTCATCCACACGGGTTTTTCCCTAGCAACTCGCCCCCCACTATCACACTATAACTACTCTAAGAGATCCTTCTGCCATCAAGCCATCCCCCCAAAAATATTTTTTCAGAGATTTCTTGTAAAAAATGTTTTATTTCAAGTCATCCACATGGGTTTTTCACTAACAACTCGGCCCACAGTACAGCACTATAAGTACTCTAAGACACCCCACTCCCATCACCCCACCACTTGTGTATTATACAGAACACATCGAAGAAGTAAAGCTATCCGTTATTAAAATTCTTTTCTTGCCATCTACATTTCTCTTAGTATCAACTTTTTAGTATAGTATAACGTTAAACTCTATTTTAAATTGACAACACTGTTCAAACACCACTTGTGTATTATACAGTACACATCGAAGAAGTAAAGCTATCCGTTATTAAAATTCTTTTCTTGCCATCTACATCTCTCTTAGTATCAAATTTTTAGTATACTATAACGTTAAACTCTATTTTAAATTGACAACACTGTTCAAACACCACTTGTGTATTATACAGTACACATCGAAGAAGTAAAGCTATCCGTTATTAAAATTCTTTTCTTGCCCTCTACATCTCTCTTAGTATCAAATTTTTAGTATACTATAACGTTAAACTCTATTTTAAATTGACAACACTGTTCAAACACCACTTGTGTATTATACAGCACACATCGAAGAAGTAAAGCTAGGTTAAGTCATAAGACCATTTTATCATCGTTAACCATTTTGCATTTTTTCCTCATCTTCATACGATCCAATCACTAATTAGAATCATTCACGCTCCTATTATTCAAACATTAATTAATATCATTCATAGAGTCCAATTCGCAAATGCTAGACCCCTTTTTTTAGAGCTACGATCGCAATGAATGGTACTTGTTATCAGAAAAAAATGTCAATTGCCAAAAAAAAAAGAAATTGATATCAATAGCAAAAAAACAGTCTGGTTGTGTTATACAATCACAACCATACTCTCAAAGCGTGTTTGACCACTTTATAGGTAAAGGTTTGCCAGCATTTTTGCAATGTGCACGTGGAGCTACGCTGCATATTCTTGTACAGTTGATATTAATAACAAAAAAGCCAGTCTAGTTGTCTTATACAATCACAACCACACTCTCAAAGCGAGTTTGACCACTTTATAGGTTTGCCAGCTTTTTTGCAATGTGCACATGAAGCTACGCTGCATATTCTTGTACATGCTAGAGATAAGACAAATTACGCAAGTACGGTTCATTTCAATAGGTAGGTTACTACTCTTATAATGAAATCGCAGGCGCAAAAATCCATCAGCTTTCTTGATGGCCTCATTTCCAAAGATAATAGGTTATATAATATAATAAATCCGAATAATAGTACGAACCTAAGATCGTCCAAGCAGATTTTGATCGAATTAGAGATCGTCCAAACATCGTCCAAACATGATCTCAACGTTCAAGATATTTTTTTAGAGGGACAACGAAATAATAAAAATGGACATCAAACGATATTTAATATGCAATTATTGCAACACTGATTTGAAATGAACAGACAGTAGTTTAAAAATACAAAAATTACGCAGCTTGTTAAAGTACGATATGCTGCTGTTATTAATTTTAACCATAGAATACCATCTTATATCTCAGCAACGTAAATTGAACATGGTTCTTCGCATCACAAATTTTAAAAAACAATTCGTTTTTTACGTTCTGCTCACTTGGAATCACGACGGTCGAGGACGAACATAGGAGAATTACAATCCTGTGCCTTGAGCAACAGGGAAAATCACTTTTTGGCATGAGAAGAAGTAATGTTTCTCCATTTTTCAGGTTTCAGTTTAAAATGATATATTTTTGACAAGATTTGTGACGTCGTTAATAAAAATTAATTAAAAAAACTTTTTCCACAAAATAAGTTTTTCGAAGAAAAGTAAAGAACTCCATTAAACAAAAAATGAGCAAAAATAAAATCAAATAATCTACCAAGCTCGAAACTACCATAAATCAGCATCGATAAATAAATGAAACCCAAACCGAACAGAAATAAAAATAAATAACCGAGTCAAACTCAAAACGAGCAGAAATTAACAGAAGTTGGGCGCAAAACCCCTATGCCTTCCCAAGGCCAGAACAAAATTTGCACTTTACTGAAAAAAATATAAATGTTTTTACTTTTATAACTTTAATAAATCAAATAATTTTAACATTTTGATTACTAAATATCAGTATATGTATATTAAACTGACAATGCATATTCATTTGTATTTTTTCAGTAAAGAGCAAATTTTGTTTCAGTCTTTTCAGGGAAAAAGAAAATAATACGTTAAATCTTTTCGTTTTTTTAAGACTATATAGTTTGGCCTGCTATCTGTATGCTGGAGAAAAATTTTCAGCAATTTTTAACAACATACACCCTTTTAAAAATCTGGCCACAAATAGTACTGTTTAACTTAGTTTCATACCTCCTCTAGTTTACCTGAAATGGAAAATTTGATACCATTCGCAAAAAAATCTGTTTATTTTCTTTGATAGCTTGGATACACTTACACTATTCTGATTTGGTTAAATTTTAAGAGCTGAAGTAGCCACGAAAGTTTGAACACAATGCCCTCAGTCGTTCTTGGGATACTGCTGAGATGCCTTATGGGAATTAGCATTATCACAGTGCATTTTGATTTAATCTTAAGGCAACATTTAGTTTTTAAACATAATGGGCAAATGGGAGGGTGGGAGTGGAAGGGGAATTAGTTGCCCTCCAACCACTTTCGACTATTAAAAAGGGCATCAGCCCTTTCTATTTTCAATCAAATGAGCCCTTTCGAAGTTCCCACGACAACTCCTTCGATACGAAGTGCCCTGGTCTAAACAACAACAACAACAAAAAATATTACTGATCACTTTCGACTATTAAAAAGGGCACTAGCCCTTTGAATTTCAAATCGAATGAGCCCTTTTCTGAAGTTTCTACGACAACGCCTTCCATAAAACCTTATATGCCCCAACGGCATAACTTAAAACCCTTGCCCTTAGGGCTGTGGCGGAGTTTCCTCCTCAAAAACATATTTTCTATCAGTAAATCAACTGCGCTCAACAAAATGGCTATCTCAAAATTTTTACTGGATGTGTTTGAGGGAATGATGGGCGTGGGGAAAAGGGGGGGCATAACTTAAAACCTTTGCCCTGAGGGTTGTGGGGGAGTGTCCTCCTCAAAAACATATTTTCTATTTGAAAATCAACTACGCTAAACAAAATGGCTATCTCAAAATTCTGATTGGATGTGTTTGGGGGAATGATGGGCGTGGGGTGGGGCTAGTTGCCCTCCAATCACTTTCGACTATTAAAAAGGACACTGGCCCTTGGAATTTCCAATCGAATGAGCCTGTTTTAAAGTTTCTGCGACAACGCCTTCATGAAAACCTTGTATGCCCCCAGGGCATAACGCCAAAAACCCTTGCCCTGAGGGTTGTGGGGGAGTGTCCTCCTCAAAAATATATTTTCTATCTGGAAATCAACTACGCTGAACAAAATGGCTATCTCGCAATTTTGATTGGATGTGTTAGGGGGAATGATGGGCGTGGGTGGAGGGGCTAGTTGCCCTCCAATCACTTTAGACTATTAAAAAGGGCACTAGCCCTTTGAATTTTCAATCGAATGAGCCTGTTTTGAAGTTTCTACGACAACGCCTTCAATAAAAACCTTATATGCCCCCAGGGCATAACTTAAAACCCTTGCCCTGAGGGTTGTGGGGGAGTGTCCTCCTCAAAAACACATTTTCTATCTGGAAATCAACTACGCTGAACAAAATGGCTATCTCAAAATTTTGATTGGATGTGTTTGGGGGAATGATGGGCGTGGGGGGGGCTAGTTGCCCTCTAATCACTTTCGACTATTAAATAGGGCACTAGCCCTTTGAATTTCCAATCGAATGAGCCTGTTTTGAAGTTTCTACGACAACACCTTCAATAAAAACCTTATATGCCCCCAGGACATAACTTAAAACCCTTGCCCTGAGGGTTGTGGGAGAGTGTCCTCCTCAAAAACACATTTTCTATCTGGAAATCAACTACGCTGAACAAGATGGCTATCTCAAAATTTCGATTGGGTGTGTTTGGGGAAAGATGGGCGTGAGGGGGGGGAGGGCTAGTTGCCCTCCAATCACTTTCGACAATTAAAAAGGGCACTAGAGCTCTCTATTAAACTATTAAAAGCTCTCTATTAAGAACTATTAAAAAGGGCGCAAGCTTCTCCTCCATCCTAACCCATTCAAATCCTCTCTCTTTACACCCTCCCAGAATGTATCCATTCCCCTTAAATCTTTCCTTACGATATCTCCCACCCCATTCGGGTACGACCTGCTTTTCGTTTGGCAATAGATCGTTGGTCGACAAAGACAATCTTTGGCAATCTCTCATCCTTCATCCACACACCGTGTCCTAGTCATCTCAACCTTTCTTTCATTATAGCCCTAGAAAGCAGGATTGAACCATATTTTTAGTACAGCTTACTGTTTGAGATAAGGTCGAGTACCAAAAGAATCTGTAGGCAATTTTTCTGGAAAACATCTAGCAAACCCTCCTCCATTTTTCAGAGCGCCCACACTTCCGACCAATACTTGATCACTGTCATTGCAGCTTCCAATATTCTATTCTTGGTTAGGAGATTTATTCTTCCTATTCTTCCAAACTTTTGTTCAATTGCGAAAAAACATCCTCGGGTTTGTCTATTCCACTTTTAACATCTTTACTGCCCCCACCTTCTTTACTAATAATACTTCTTAGGTTCTTATGTATATGAAGCTGTTGACTTGATCGATCTTCTCTTTACCCAACATCACTTTTTCACCTTCATTTATTCCTAGTCTTAGCGACTTAGTCCTCTTGACATTAATTTTCAAACCTATTCTAAAACTCTGAAATCGCAAAACCTCTAAAAGTTCATTCTTTTTGCAAACATTTTCATCTAGGATGCTTAAATCCTTACCATAATCTAAGTCTATGAGAGTTTTACTTCCCCATTTGATTCCATGTTCTTCTACTGCCTTTGCTGTCCTCCTTAAGACAATGTCCATCAAAATGATCCTTATAAACGGGGATAGAACACAACCCTGCTTAACTCAAGATTTAATACATAAACCAGCTACAAGCCTCATTTCCTACCTTAAACGCAGCAATGTTATTCTCGTACATAGCACTAATTCCTTTAATGCATTTATCTGGTTTACCATACAAGGATAGGACCTTTCCTAAAACTCTTCTATCAGCTGAATCAAACGTTTTCTCATTATCTATGAAACTGAGACCTAAAGGCGCTTGATGACTCGGGCTCTTCTCAACTATAAATATAAGAGTGAAAATTTGATCCATGCATCATCTATCCTTCTATAGACCACACTGTTCTTCTCTTAAAACTTCATCCCCAGCATCTCTAAGTCTAATTAAATAAAAAAAACAAGTTTTTTAAACTGAAAGTAAGGAGCGACATTAAAACTTAAAACGAACAGAAATTATTCCGTATATGAAAGGGGCTGTCCCCTCCTCAACGCCTCGCTCTTTACGCTAAATTTTTTTATTGTTTTAAAAAATAAAGTTGTGAGACAGAGTCAAACTTTAGCGTAAAGAGCGAGGCGTTGAGGAGGGGACAGCCCCTTTCATATACGGAATAATTTCTGTTCGTTTTAAGTTTTAATGTCGCTCCTTACTTTCAGTTTAAAAAACTTGTTTTTTTTTTATTTAATTTCTGATCGTTTTTTAGTTAATGCAGCTTTTATTTGCATAAAAATTTTACTTTTCTTTTGCTAAATGGATGTCTTTACAAATTAACTTACGTAAACTAACTTCTATATTCGTATATTTTTCTTCTGGCAAAAAATACAAAGTTGCAGATTTTTGCAGATATGAGCTTGAAACCTATGTAATAGGGTTTTCTGATACGCTGAATCTGACGGTGTGATTTTCATTAAAATTCTTTCACTTGTAAGGGAGGTTTCCCCCCTCTTTAAAAAATCGAGTAAATTTTCTCAGGCTCGTAGCCTTTGATGAGTAATACTAAAACTTAATAAAATTTATATATTAGAATCAGCATTATAAACACATTCTTTTGATACATTTATTGACATCAAAATTCCGTTTTTAAAAGTTTCGATTACTATTGAGCCGTATCGCTTGTTTTTTTTATTGTTTTTTTTTTATTACGTATATGTTATTACGTATATGAGGGGGTTCTCCCCTTAGTCAATACCACGCTCTTTACGTTAAAAGTTAAAAAAAAATTTTATTCACAAACCCCTGAATCACAAAGGCCGTTTAATTAGAATAGATAGCTCTTTTGAAAGCACTAAAAAAAACTGTAGCGTAAAGAGCGAGGTATTGACTTGGGGGAGAACCTCCTCACATACGTTATAATTTCTGTTCGTTTTAAGTTCTAATATTCCTTCTTACATTTCAGTTGAAAAAACTTGTTTTTTTTATTTAATTTCTGATCGTTTTTTAAATAATGCTTGGAAATCCGGCGCCCCCTTCATAGAAATGTCCCTTACCCCAAAGAAACATCCTCCACGGAAATATTCTCCAGAGTAACCCCCTCCTCTTAGCCCCCCCCCTCCAGAAAAAATCCTTCCTGAAAATGGTTGTATACTTCCCAATAACCAATAAATAATGCTGGCAAGTCCGGCGCCCCCTTCATGGCAATTTCCCTTCCCCCATGAAAACTTCCTTCATGAACAGATCCTCCAACATAACCCCCGACCCACCCTTCCCTCCCACTACCAGAAAAAAAAACTCCTGAAAACTTCTGTATACTTCCGAATAACAGAGGGAGGGTTAAGTCATCCTAAAAGACATATTTATCATATTTTCGACATTTATATATATATATATATATATATATATATATATATATATATATATATATATATATATATATATATATATATATATATATATATAATATATATATATATATATATATATATATATATATATATATATATATATATATATATATATATATATATATATATATATATATATATATAATATATATATATATATATATATATATATATATATATATATATATATATATATATAATATATATATATATATATATATATATATTATATATATATATATATATATATATATATATATATATATATATATATATATATATATATATATATATATATATATATAATATATATATATATATATATATATATATATATATATATATATATATATATATATATATATATATATATATATATATATATATATAGGAGTTATATAGGAAATATAACTTCAAAATTCCCTGGTAACTGCTACACCAAATTTTTCTGAAGTGGCAGTGGGCGTTTTTTAGAACTATCACCTGGCACACTTTTACAACTCGATTTTGTAAATGCTCCAGCGTAGGAAAATGTTTGTTGAATGGTCCCACAATGAGAAGACAGACATTATTTTGTAGACGGTTGTATGTCTACAGTTGCTAGAATATCATTTTATCTTAGTCCCAAAATATGGATCTGAGAACTATGATTAGTTTTGATTGGAGGCTAAGATATGTTTCAGAGTTCCTTATTTTCCGTCGGGTTTTTATCATTTTTTTTTTTTTTCAGGCGGACCTTATTTGTGGCCTATAACTACCCCAATGACTTCTTGGGCTAAAGCTTCTGGCGAATCTTTACTTTAATAAAGAGCACATGGTGCGGTACGTTTTCCTTCCAAACTAAAACGTGTCCTCGTGTTCTTTTCTTTTTAGTTTGTTTTTGGAGATTATACCCCGAATAAAGGATAGCACATACATACAATTATACAGAGAAGTTAATTATTAAGAAGCCAAGTTGCTCGTCCACACAAAATGGATTAATTCTGTTCTTTTTACACTGTTTATAAACTTGAACAAAACAATATTTTAAAAACACTCTGTGCCTGTGACAGCTGTTTTTCAATTTCTCTTATCATGAAATAAGAAAGCACGTTTTTGCCAAGGAATACTTAACATTTAAGCCAATTTTACAAACTGTATTTACATATTCTGGATTCTAAAACACAACTAAATTCTAAAATTCTAGTTTGTTTTTTTCTCACCGTGTGAATCGTAAGAGCAGACATAACTAACAGCAGCAAAGGCTAAAATACGTGTCAGATTTTTCGAGATTTTTTAAGCTTCGTGTGTTTTACGGGAGAAGGATAAAAAGCCCATTTCGCCCCTATCAACAAGCCCATTTCGCCCCTGTCACCTGTCAGTAACTTTAAAAATCAAAATGACTTCAAATAATCACAGCAAACACCCTAATATAGATGTCGACAGTTCTTTCTGCTTCCTTTGCTTCTTTTCTTATGAGCAAAATTTGTTTCTTAAAGCGCGAAATCGTTTAGGTAGATTGGAGAAAAAAATGCTTAGATGAATTGAATACAAAACATAGTGTCTCTAAGGGTCAACTTGGCCCCCTAAACACTCCCTAAAAGTTACAACGTGATCCTCAAGCAGTACCCGAGATATTGCAGATACGCCATTTTGATAACTTGCTACTTTACAATGGTGAAGTAAAAGAATACGGCATTGGACTTTACAGTCCCTACCGGCGGTGCTGATCTCCGTTTCTTGGCCCTTCAGCCAGGAAGTGCAATGGGAGGTTGGGGGCCAACCATCCTGTGCTTTCACACACCCTTCCTGTTTACCTTCCCCAGATTTCTCCACGTACCCATTTAGAGCTGGGTCGACCCTGGCTGAGCTTACAGAGTCACGTCACTTACCCCCGTCCCAAACCAAATACTTTATCATGAATAAATTCTAAATCTCATAGAGGCTTATTGTGCAAAATGCTAGCAGATTGGAGACAAAAATGTTCACCCTCCCCCATCCCCCGACATAAAATTCTGAATTTAAAGCGTGCCAGTTCTACCGATTGTTTCCCTTTATAGGAAAAGCATTGTTTAGTTCAGCCTAGACATAAATACTGGATTAATTACTATACAATTTGAGCAGGAATTTTGTAACTAAGAAAATTGAGCAAGAAATTTAATTCTACAAGGTAGAAACCATAGTCGACTTCGAAAATCAGTAGAAACCAAGATTTTAGCAAGGAATTTATATTAGTCCCATAGGATTTGCCCTTTTGTGAATTAATTAGTTCCGTGCAATTTCACATGCCGGAAAGTAATCCTTTTGTAATTAGGTTGTCTTACTAAGAAACGCTGTAAATTATTAAAATAAAGATAATTAAAAGAGATATAGCTTCTTTTAAGAACTTTTTTCTGTTAGCTAATAAACATAATCCGCTTAGAAAAAATGAACTGAATACTTTCTATCAAACGTGGTAACGAACAGCAAGTAAGGGCCGATGCGGCTCAATAGTAACTGAAACTAAAATATGGAATTTTGATAAGAAACAGATATATCAAGAGAATTAGCTTATTATGCTGATTCCAGATATATAAGATTCATTAAGTTTATTGTTGTCCATCAAAAGCCAAGAGCCTGAGAAAACTTACCTGATTTTCGAAAAAGGGGAGAAATGCCCATAAAAATAAATACATCTTAATGAAAATCACACAACCAGATTCAGCGTATAGAGAACCCTACTGTAGAGAGTTTATTAGGGTGGTTATGAACATTTGTAGTGTTACTGCGTAATACTAGGATGTTTCAATTTCTAGTGCTACTGAGTAAAGAAAAACGATAGCTGACATAGAAAATTTTTAGTCTTGCTTTTCAGCAATTAATTAAAAAACAATTTTCCACAAAATAAGTTTTTCAAAGAAAAGTAAAAAAACTCCATTAAACCAAAAATCAGCAAAAATTAAATCAAACAACCTACCAAGCGTAAATCTACCAGAAATCAGCATCGATAAATAAATGAAACCAAAAAAGAACAGAAATTACAATAAATAACCGAGTTAACTCAAAACGAGCAGAAATTAACATGAGTAGGGCTCAAAACCCCTATGCCTTCCCAAGGCCACAACATAATTTGCACTTTACTAAAAAAATACAAATGAATGTGCATTATCAGTTTAATATACAAATACTAATATTTCGTAATCAAAATGTTAATATTATTTGCTTTATTAAAGTTATAAAAGTAAAAACATTTATATTTTTTTTAGTAAAGTGCAAATTATGTTATCTAACGTAAAGAGGGAGGTAATGACTAGGGGGCAAACCCAATCACATACGCAGTACTTTCTGCTCGTTTTCAGTTTTGATGTTGCTCCTTACTTTCAGTTGAAAAAATTGTTTTTTTATTTAATTTCTGATCGTTTTTTTTAAATTATGCTCGAAAATCCAGCGCCCCCTGCCTGTGGTGGATCCAGGGGGTCCACCTCTATACCCAAGAGGCATTATTGGGCCTTGGATACAATTCATATCTATTTTGGTTCGTCTTTGGTTTTAATATGGCTCTTTACTTTTGTTTGAAAAGCTTGTTTATAGAATTTTTTATAAACTAATTGCAGAAAAACGCGAAATAAAACAAAAAAGAAAATTGCATGTCTCTACCATTCGTACCTTTTTTTATCACAAAATTTTGAAGAAAGATTGCAGAAATGTAATATAAAACTAGTTTTTCGTACTTTAAGAATATTTTCATACATGTCGTAGTTGTATATTTGCTTGTTTTTTTTTTACTTTTTTTTTGTTTCTTTTTTTCGTTTTTTTTTTTTTTGTTATAGCGGTTCTCGAATGTGGTGCCAAAACATCAAGGCTTTGGTAATTTGTTTTGCTTAGTTAAAAAGTGTTACCACTTTTTAACTAAGTAAAATATACGTAATGTTTTTTGTCGTTTTAAGTTTTGATGTTGCTCCTTACTTTCAGTTGAAAAACTTGTTTTTTATATATATATAATTTCTGATCTTTTTTTAAATAATTCTGGGAAATCCGGCGCCCCCTTCATAGCAATGTCCCTTCCCCTATGAAAACTTCCCTCGTGGAAAGATCCTCCGACATAAACCCCGACCCACTCCCCCCCACTACCAGAAAAAATCCCCCCTGAAAACGTCTGTATACTTCCCAATAACCAATACTATATGTTAACATTGGGTAAAGTTCATAACTTTCAGCCCTCCCCCCGCGGACTTCGGGGGAATAAGTCATCCTAAAAGATATAGTTATCATATTTTCGACCATGTTGAACAAAATGGCTATCTCAAAATTTTGATCGGGTGACTTTGGGAAAAAAATGAGCGTAAGAGGGGGCCTAGTTGCCCTCCATTTTTTTGGTCACTTAAAAAAGGCACTAGAACTTTTAATTTCCGTTCGAATGAGCCCTCCCACGATATTCTAGGACCACTGGGTCGATACGATCACCCCTGGGGAAAAAAACAACAACAACAAAAAAAAACAAATAAACACGCATCCGTGATCTTTCTTCTGGCAAAAAATGCAAAATTCTACATTTTTGTAGATAAGAGCTTGAAACTTCTGCAATAGGGTTACCTGATACGCTGAATATGATGGTGTGATTTTCATTAAGGTTTTATAACTTTTAGGGGGTCTTTGCTCCTTTTTTCGAAAATCAGCCAAATTTTCTCAGGCGCGTAACTTTTGATAGGTAGGATTAAACTTGATGAATTTTATATATTTGAAATCAGCCTTAAAATCTGATTCTTTCGATGTACCTATTGGTATCAAAATTCCGTTTTCTACAGTTTCGGTTACCATTGAGCCGGGTCGCTCCTTACTTACAGTTCGTTACCGCGAACTGTTTGAAACAGGGTGGACAAGCTTTTTAGTAGCACGGGGAGAGGATCGAAAAGATCGATAAAGTGGACAGCTTCGCTTACCTCGGTATCCGGGTTGCATTATTAGTAAAGACGATGATTAAAGTGACGATGTTAAAAGTAGAGGAGACAAGGTCTAGTTTTTTTTCATAGTTGAAAAAACTTTGGAAGAATAGGAAGATAATTCTGTAGTCTAAGATAAGAATATTGGAAACTACACATGGTAATAGTGGTCAAATATGGTTCTGAACTATGGATGCTTCGAAAAACAGAGAAAGATTTGCTAGAAGTTGTCCAGGGAAAATTTCTACCGATTGTTTTGGGTACCCGAGTGGCTGACCGTATTTCAAACAGTAGGCTGTGCGAAAACTGCGGTACAATTCCGGTTTCTAGGAGAATAATGAGATAGAGATTAACATGGTTAGGGCACGTTCTGGAGATGAAGGAGCACAGATTGCCAAAGATTGTCCTTTTTGGCCAATCATCTAGGGTTAAACAAAAGCAGGTCATCCTCGGTTGGGGTGGGAGGATGTCGTTAGGAGAGATTTGAAGAAAATGGAAACTTTCTGGGAGGGTGTAAAGAGAAACATCAAGAAAGCATTAAAAAAACATTAAACAACATAAAGAAAAATACGATCTTTATTGCAAAAAAGGTAGTTGGAAAAAAATTGGTATGGAAAGTTCAGTTATAAAAACAGAGTATTAATAAAGAAACATCACATTGAAGTAGCTAATTCATTGTTTGACATTGTTACTAACTACATACATCTTCAAATTATCAAAAACAAAATATCGACGCTTTGGTCTTAAAATTGCCTTGAAATGGCTAAAGGAAAGCTTCACATCCACTGATGTAATGCCTGATGGCGTGAAGGATTTAAAGTCTGCTCCAGCGTCCTGTCCACTGTTGATTTTGACCAGGAGTTCAATATTTCTCCATCCTTGTTTTTTTTTTTTTTTTAGCACATCCTCCAATTTCTTCCACATCGCAGTTCCAATTTCCCCAGTAACTTCTTTCTGCTTCTCAATAGCGTTGTTAACAATAGCTACACTATCCGTTAAGCTCATATTCTAAGCTCATGGGATTCGAGCTTTGCTATAGAGTGTTTTGAAAAACAAGCATTTGAAGAAATGTAAGCAAAGTTATTTGTTAGTGTGGGTTGCTCCATTACGGATTTAGCCTGTTCTATTGTCATAGCCGAGGACGAGTCTTGCTCAGAGCGAACATTTTTAATTGAGCCCAGGTTATTGCTGTAAAAGTCTGCCGCTTCTAAACAAGTTCCCCATCTCAATTAAAATGTGTAATTAAACAGTTTGAAAGAATTAATAATAACTTTTTTTATTTGAAGATTCCCCCCCCCCCCAAACAAGCACTAGGTACACCTTTATTGTCATTGGTATAAAACGAAAGTGCAAGAAGAAAGAACAAAATTACGCTAGTGACTATTATATTAAATCCAATTATATCAGTGTCTTGCCAAATATTTATGAAAGGATAGAAACAAAATTTATAAAATACCCAACGCCACTTCAACGCCACTTCTCGCCAGTTTTCAACGCCACTTCTTTTTTAATGATAACGACAATACCTGCGTCAGTAAAAATACGTCACTACGATATGTGCGTGATTTCTTAATTACCAATTCTATTTATAACCATATTAGTGTCTTTTAATGTATGTAAATAGATTTTCTTTTAAATATGTTCTTAATTTTAAGATTAATTAAAAAAAACTTTCCACAAAATAAGTTTTTCAAAGAAAAGTAAAGAACTCCATTAAACCAAAAATGAGCAAAAATAAAATCAAATAATCTACCAAGCGTGAAACTACCACAAATCAGCACCGATAAATATATGAAAGCCAAAACGAACAGAAATCATAGGCAGTGCAATAGCGCTGCCTAAGTAAAGAACGATGTTGGAACAACGTATTATTATTATTATTTATTTTATTTTTTTTTGTCTTTTTCCTGGTCCTAGACCAGGGCACTTAGTATCGAAGGATTTGTCGTAGAAACTTCAAAAATTGGAAAGTGGAGTGGCTTTCCACTATTAAATTGAAATTTAATAGTGGAAAGTGACTGGAAGGCAACTAACACCCCTTCCACGCCCACCATTTCCCCAAACACATCCAATCAAAATTTTGATTGCCATTCTGTTTAGCGTAGTTGATTTCCAAATAGAAATTATGTTTTGGAGGAGGAAACTCCCCAACAGCCCTCAGCGCAAGGGTTGTAAGTTATGCCCTGGGGGCATATAAGGTTTTTATAGAAGGCGGTGTCGTAGAAACTTCAAAAAAGGCACGTTCGATTGGAAATTCAAAGGGATAGTGCCCTTTTTAATAGTCGAAAGTGATTGAAGGGCAACTAACCCTCCTCTGACGCCCACCTTTTCCCCAAACATATCCAATCAAAATTTTGAGATAGCCATTTTGTTCAACGTAGTTGAAAGTTCTGGAAATTAGGTCTTTGAGGATGACAACTTTGAGGATTATGGAAAAAGTGGAGCATTCTGTGGGGGAAATCTCTGGTCTTACGTTCGATTCCTACAGCGGACAAAAATCTTTGATGACGGATTATAAAGGTTCCCAGAGGAAAAAATCTTGAAGAAAATGTCTCGAAGAAAAAATATTGAAGAAAAAAGAAAAAAATCTTGACGAAAATGAAATATCGAAGAAAAAAATCTTGAAGAAAATAATCTCGAAAAAAATGAAATCTTGAGGAAAAATTCGTCCTCAGTTACAATCCGGGTTCCCCAATTGACTGGCAGGCCCTGAGCTCTAGGGAGTCACGCGTTATAACGTCACCCACAATAAATTTAACACGTCACGCGAGATTACGTCATCCTCAATAAGTTTAACATGTCACGCAACTCATATTACGTAACAAACACCTACATCTTGAAGAAAATCAATAACACCTGCGTCTTAATGGGATTCGCTATTAAACTTCTTCCTGATTAAGGATGAAGAAAAAAAGAGTAGTGGCAATGGGCCCAGCAGAATCCAAAGGGCAGTCACTTCTTTCTTCCAACGATTTATCTGGTCCAGGTTTTTGATTTTCAAAGGTATGGTAGGCGTTGACGACATTATCCATGTCAAAATCCAAAACCCAATCATCGTCACTACAATTTTCAATTAGTTTGGTTCGTTTTACCTCGGCTTGTATTTCGTCATTACAAAACATATATTGCCAAATCTTTTTTTTTCCAAGGTATGGTAGGCATTAATGACCTTATCCATGTGGAAATCCCAAACCCAATCATACATATATATATATATATATATATATATATATATATAATATATATATATATATATATATATATATATATATATATATATATATATATATATATATATATATATATATATATATATATATATATATATATATATATATATATATATATATATGAATGAATGAATGAATTTTATTAATAACCTGTCTTACAATCAACAGAAAAATACAGAGCGCAAACAAGAACAGAAAGAAAAAGCAAAATTGTCAAGAAAAACAAATGCAAACAAAACGAACTACATAATAACATAACTATTTGAGAAGGTGGGCCCACTCGTGATCCAGAAGCTCTAATTTTTTCACGTAATTCTGAATTACCTCCTCCACGGCACTCAGAGGCTCAGCAATTCCACATTTCGCAACAAGATGGCGGTTTCTAACAAAAGGCGGCACTTGAAGAAGATATCGGGCATACTTGAAAAATACCGACCTTATGTCGCCTTCTGTCCTTTCCAAAAAGGAGACAGATACAAGACATCAGGCAAAGCTACTGCATTATAAAGACGAGCCAAATATTTACAGCTTGAATTGCGACGGCTAGTGACAAGACCCGCATAGGCAATGCGCACTTTTTTAGAAAGGTGTTCAATAAGCAAAGACTGGGTCTCTCGAAGATTACGACCAATCGGCAGGCCAAGGTACGTATTGTGACTAGACAGTGTTACGATAATTCCACCAAGCCTGACTGTAGCATTTCCTCAGGGCAATTAAAAAACAAAACAGCAGACTTTTCTACGTTAAACCGCAAACCAATATCAGCATAACTTTTTTCAAGACGCGAGAAATTATTTTCTAATGGAGAAAGCAACCGACACAGATTTAAAAGATCATCTGCAAAACCCAGAAGTGACAAGTCAATATGCTTGCAAATATAACTCGGAGAGATAACCTGTTGTGCATCATTAATACTGTTATTATACAAAGTAGGAGACGTTATAGCCCCTTATGTACGGATATCTCCCCACTAAGCTCACCATCTTGGAAACGAACACGAAGCTTGAGGTTCCTATACATATCACGTAGTGACCTTACAATAGAAGAACGCACGCCTTGCTTACACAGCTCAACCAAAATCTACTTTCTTTTTTTTAATATATATATATATATATATATATATATATATATATATATATATATATATATTATATATATATATATATATATATATATATATATATATATATATATATATATATATATATATATATATATATATATGTATATATATGTATATATATGTATATATATATATATATATATATATATATATATATATATATATATATATATATATATATATATATATATATATATATATATATATATATATATATTATATATATAATATATATATATATATATATATATATATATATATATATATATATATATAATATATATATATATATATATATATATATATATATATATATGTATATATATGTATGTATATATATATATATATATAACCTTATATATCCCCAGGGCATAAATTACAAACCTTAACCTGAGGGCTGTGGGCGGGTTTGTTATCCTCAAAGACCTAATTTCTAGAACTTACAACAACGTTAAAAAAATGGCTATCTCAAAATTTTGATTGGATGTGTTTTGGGAAATGGTGGGTGCGAGAGGGGGGTTAATTTCCCTCAGACTACTTTCTACTGTTAAAAAGGCCACTAGCCCTTTCAATTTCCAATCGAATGAGCCCTTTTTGAACTTTCTACGACAATCCTTTCTATAAAAACCTTATATGCCCTCAGGACATAACTTAATGCCCTTACCCTGAGGGCTGTGGGGGGGGGGGTTCATTCTCAATGACCTAATTTTCAGAACTCTCAACTACGCTGAACAAAATGGCTATCTAAAATTTTGATTGAATGTGTTTGGGGAAATGGTAAGCGTGAGAAGGGGGGTTAATAGCCCTCCAATCACTTCGACTATTAAAAAGGGCATTAGCCCTTTCAATTTCCAATTGAATGAGCCCTTTTTGAAGTTTCTACGACAGAGCTTTCTATACCTTATATGCCCCCCCCCCTCCCGAATAACTTACAACACTTGCCCAGAGGGGTTTGGCGGGGGGGGGGGGGGGGTCATCCTCAAATACCTAATTTCTAGAACTGTCACCTACGTTTAACGGAATGTTTATCTCAAATTTTTGATTGGATGTGTTTAGGAAAATGGTGGGCGTGAGGGGGGGACTTCGACTATTAAAAAGGGCATTAACCCTTTCTATTTCCAATTGAATGATCCCTTTTTGAAGTTTCTACGACAGAGCTTTCTATACCTTATATCCCCCCAGGGATAACTTACAACACTTGCACTGAGGAGTTTGGCGAGGGGGGGATAGGTCATCCTCAAATACCTAATTTCTAGAACTTTCAACTACGTTGAACAGAATGGCTATCTCAAAATTTTTATTGGATGTGTTTGAGAAAATGGTGGGCGTGAGGGGGGGGGGGGGGTTAGTTGCCCTCAAATCACTTTCGATTATTAAAGAGGGCACTAGTTCTTTCAATTTCCAATCGAATGAGCCCTTTTTGAAGTTAGGGAATAGCTTACAACCCTTTACCTGAGGGCTGTTGTGGGATTGTCACCCTCAAAGACATAATTTCCGGACTTTTCAACTACGCTGAACAAAATGACTTTCTCAAAATTTTTGATTCGATGTGTTTGGGGAAAAGGTGGGCGTGGGAGGGGTGTTAATTATCCCCCAACACTTTTGACTATTAAAAGGGGCACTGGCCGTTTCAATTTACAATTGAATGAGCCATTTTTGAACTTTCTACGACAGCCCTTTCTATAAAACCTTATATGTCCCCTGGGCATAACTTAAAACCCTTGACCTGAGGGGTGTGGGGGGTTTATCATCCTCAAAGATATCATATCTAGATCTTTCTACTACATTGAACAAAATGGCTATCTCTAAAGTTTAATTGGATGTGTTTGGGGAAATGGTGGGCGTGAAAGGGGGGCTAGTTGCCCTCCAATCCCTCAACTATTAAAAAGGGCACCAGCCCTTTCAATTTCCAATAGAATTAGCCCTTTTTGACGTTTCTACGACAACGCTTTCTATAAAAAAAAACATTATATTCCCCCAGGGCATTACTTACAACCCTTGCCCTGAGGGCTTTGAGGGGGTTGTCTTCCTCAAAGACCTGATTTCCAGAACTTTTAACTATGTTGAACAAAATGGCTATCTCAAAATTTTGATTGGATGTGTTTGGAGAATGGAGGGCGTGAGAGGGGTTTTAGTTGCCCTCAAATCACTTTCGACTATTAAAAAGGGCACTAGCCCTTTGAATTTCCAGTCGAATGAGTCCTTTGTGAAGTTTCAACGACAATACTTTCTATAAAACCTTATAGGCCCCCAGGGCATAACTTACAACTGCTGTCCAGAGGGCTGTTTGGGGAGTGTCCTCCTCAAAGACATAATTTCCGGATCTTTCACGTACACTGAACAAAATGGCTATCTCAAAATTTTGATTGTATGTGTTTGGGTAAATGGTGGGCGTTGAAGGGGTGTTAGCTGCCTTCCAATCACTTTCGACTATTAAAAAGGGTACAAGTCCTTCCAATTTTAAATCAAACGAGCCCTTTTCGAAGTTTCTATGACAACTCCTTCGATACGAAGTGCCATGGTCTAAAAGAAAAAAAAATAATACATTGTACCAACATCGTTCTTTACTTAGGCAGCGCTTGATTGAAGTATGTTTTTACTTTGATAACTTTAATAAATCAAATTATATTAACATTTTGATTACTAAATATCAGAACATGTATTTTATAAAAGACAATCCACATTCATTTGTATTTTTTTCAGTAAACTTCAAATTATGTTCTGGCCTTGGGAAGGCATAGGGGTTTTGAACCTTACCCATGTTAATTTATGCTCGTTTTGAGTTTCACTCCGTTATTTATTGTAATTTCTGTTCGTTTTGGGTTTCATTTATTTATCAATGCTGATTTGTGGTAGTTTCCCGCTTGGTAGATTACTTTATTTTATTTTGGCTCAATTTTGGTTTAATGGAGTTCTTTACTTTTCTTTGAAAAACTTATTTTGTGGAAAAGTTTTTTAATTAATTTCTATTCGTTTTATATTGACATAGTCTTTTCAGGGAAAAACAAAATATTTGGACACAATTAGTAGTGTTTAATTTAGTTTCATACCTCCTCTAGCTGACGTGAAATAGAATACTTGATACCATTCGCAGAAAAATCTCTTTACTTTCTTTGATAGCTTGTATACACTTACGCTATTTGCATTTGGTTAAATTTTAAGAGCAGAAGTGGCCCGAAAGTTTGAACATAATACCCTCAGTCGTTCTTGGGATACTGCTGAGATGCCTTATTGGAAAATAGCATTAGCACAGTGCATTTTTATTTAATCTTAAGGCAATATTTAGTTTTTAAACATAATGAACAAATGGGAGGGTGGGCACTGGAGGAAGATTAGTTGCCCTCCAATCAGTTTCGACTATTAAAAAGGGCACTAGCTCTTTCAATTTACAATCGACAGAACCTTTTTTGAGTTTCTACGGCAACGCTTTCTGTAAACACCTTATATACCCCAGGGCATAACTTACAACCCTTGCCCTGAGGACTGTGGGGGGAGTGTCATCCTCAAAAACATAATTTCCAGAAGTTTCAACTAGTAGAAGAAAATTGCCATCTCAAAATTTTGATTGGATGTGTGACTACTAAAAAGGGCACAAGCCCTTTGAATTTCCTTTTCAAGTTTCTACGACAAAGCTTTCAATAAAAACCTTATATGCCCCCAGGGCATAACTTACAACCCTTACCCTGAGGGATGTGGGGGGAGTGTCATCCTCAAAGATATAATTTCCAGACCTTTCAACTACTTTGAACAAAATGGCTATCTCAAAATTTGGATTGGGTGTGTTTTGATAAATGGTGGGCGTGGAAGGGGTGATAGTTGCCTTCCAATCACTTTCGACAATTAAATAGGGCATTAGCCCTTTGAATTTCGAATCGAATGAGCCCTTTTTGAAGTTTCTATGACAAAGCTTTCTATAAAAAACCTCATATGCTCCCAGGGCATAACTTATAACCCTAGCTCTGAGGGCTGTGGGGGAATGTCCTCCTCAAAAACATAATTTCTATCTGGAAATCAACTACGGTGAACAAAATGGCTATGTCAAAATTTTTATTGGATGTGCTTGGGGAAATGGTGGGCGTGGAAGGGGTGTTAGTTGCCTTCCAATCACTTTGGACTATTAAAATGGGGATTAGCCGTTCCAATTTCCAATCGAATGAGACCTTTTCCAAGTTTCTACGACAACTCCTTCAATACGAAGTGCCCTGGTCTAAATAAATAAAACTTTGTGCCAACGTCGTTCTTTACTTAGACAGCGCTATTGCGCTGCCAATGATAACTGCACCTTAGTATAAAGCAAACCACCACCTAGGCCCAAAATGCGTTTTTAGCTAGTAAAAGCAAATTTCGAATTGATACTTATTCAGAAGAGGTATCCTTTGTAAATGGATTTTCATAATAATTTCTTTCTCTAATTTCATCTTTAAAAATAAAAAACTACGATCATTAAAAAAGGAGCCTGGAAGCCCAGGATAGCGCCATCACAGATAAAAAAAAAAAAAAAAAAAAAAAAAAAAAAAAAAAAAAAAAAAAAAAAATCAACATTGGAAATTTTTTGAAAAGTTGCCCCTTTCCCACGTACATGATTACCTCAATACTTGTAAAAATATAAATATATATATATATATATATATATATATATATATATATATATATATATATATATATATATATATATATATATATATATATATATATAATATATATATATATATATATATATATATATATATATATATATATATATATATATATATATATATATATATATAATATATATATATATATATATATATATATATATATATATATATAATATATATATATATATATATATATATATATATATATATATATATATATATATATATATATATATATATATATATATATATATATATATAAACACAGAAACACATACCCTATCGTGAAGATATTCAGGTTCTCTTCGTCCATTTTCATCTTTGGTGTCATCCAATAGTAACTTATCCATTTCACAGTCATCTAAACAGAATAAAAGACAATTACTTCCTTTTAACTCTGTCCAGTCATTATCAGAAGGTTGTCAGTGCCTCATTTCCCCCAAATCTCATAATTTTTTTTCATCACACGCTCTATACTTCCCAAATAATTTAATGTGCTTTTATTTGCTACTTTGATGACTGCCCCCCCCCCATAAGAAAATCTGTGTAAGTTCATGTAAACATTTTTGCAGAAGGGAGCTTGAAACCTCTATAGTAGGGTTCTCTGACATGCTGAATTCGATGGTGCAATCATTGAGATTCCTTGAGTTCTTGAAGGGTTTCTCCCCTTTTCCAGGATCAGACAAAATTTCTCAGGCCCATTCCGGAAAAAATATTGCTCAGCACCTCTTGTAAGTTAATTCTTTCTTAATTGTAGTAGCTACTAAACAGAAAGATGCATATGTTGATGTTTCGATTTTTTTTTTTTTTAATATAGTAAAGAAAGTTGTAAATAAGAAATATTGATGCGTGAAAGCACGAAATTATTTCTTGGGCTCGGAATAAAAAAAAAAATTCAACATTCCAAAGTATCGTATGGGAAAGATGAACATGGTGATGCTAAAATTTTTGTAGTTTTCGGTTCTGTTTTCGTCAGCAGTAATCTTAAATCACAGTGATTCCCTATTTGCAATGCAGTATTTCTGATCACTATAATGCACCAGTGGCTCCCTCAATCACCCCAGTGCCCACCAAGGGGTAGGGGGTAGCACTCACTTTTGGAACAACTACTAGCCACCGACCTACAGTGGGCGTTATGTGTTTGTAATTGCAACGCTAATGCTGGTGAAATTTAAAAAAGAAAGTAAAAAAAAGCTTGAAAAACGGAAATAATTTTCCTCTTTTTTTGTTTTTCATCACACCCCTTTACCGGCTGTTTTCAATAATGCACACTGTAAATTGAATTACAAGAAGCCTCACAGAAAGCGAAAGAGAAAAAGCAGCAAAAACTGGACAAACAGGAGAAAATTACGGAACTTATATTAGTAAACAGATAGACGAATTTCCAACACAAACAGAAAAAAAAGAACTGCCTTCCTGAATTTATTCCCTTTTAAATTGAAAAGTCATGTGTTGGAGATTTGAACAGGTTCTAATCGATTTTCATTGTCTTTTCAATTTTCTTAAAATCCTTTTTAATTTTTGTACAAGAGCTTTCGATTTTATCCATGACAATGAGCTAAAAGCTTTTCCCCATGGCTAACATAGCTAAGCAAACAATTCAAGGGGAAAGGAATTCTGCATCAAGTCTTTTCAAGTCTTTTGATACTCTTTCCACTTGTAAAGACTAGGGCTGTCTAAGACAAGGAATTTACAAAAACAGAAAGAGCCACAAGTCATAGAGAAAGTTGCATTACAGTTTATTTTAAGGCTATTAGACACACAAGGAATATTCTGAAACAACCGAGTTTTTTATGACCATTTTCGTGGCACAAAGCCCCTGAAGACTTAGGGTCTGATACACCACTAGTCAACAAGTTATCCCGAATTTCTCCCTTGTGCTTTCTAATTGTGACTTTCTAATTGTGTTGAAGGTACTTACGTATTATGCCGACCCCACTCAAGATGTGAAGTTAAGTTGATCTTAATATTATATACCAAAATGTGATGAAAATATAATACTTTAATACAAAAAAAAAAATGTAGAAACTACAGAAGAAAATCATGGAAAGCAGAATGCATTATGTTAAATGCCTAACCTAACCTTATCACCTCTACTTATTAAATATATAATAAAAATGTACATGCATCGTAGTTTTTCTCAATGAGACTAAGCTTATTATAACCTACTGCAGACGGACAAGCCGGTTTTTCTGAGATCATACAGATGAAGACCTTGAGTGGGGTCGGGATAATACCGTGTTGAGCCGTGTTGAACTTTCTTTCAAGGGAATCAACAGACGGGTCATCAAGGATAACCTCCCCCCTGGAGATCGCTCCAAAAGGAGGCTCAGCATCATAAAAGCTGTTAATGCTTTATGCTGGGTGTCTCAAATCCGTGTTTCCCACGGTACCGTGAAAACAGCCGACGGTACCGTGTTTCCCACATTTTCCGTATTGACATAGTAAAGAGCTGTACAAGTAGAGACAGCTTATCAGAGAGTGGGTGGTGGATACTCGTTGGAAAGAGTCATCGATGGCACGCCAAATCAACTGCTTTTGAACCTCGAAATTTGCTTTTCAATATTAGTAAGACTCCCATAGAAATTATCTAAAAAAGTAAACATTTGGGGGCAAGGGCATATCCATGAATTTTATCCGGACATTATTTTTCTCGGTTTACAAACTTTAAAAAAACGTATAAAAAAAGTTATATACATTTTTTTTCGCGTCTTTACGAGTCGGAAAAAGATTAAGTGTGTGTGTGTGGGGGGGGGGGGGGGGTTTAAAACCCGTACCCCCACCCCTGGATACGGCCTTGTTTGGGGGTAATGATTACAGTGCCTGAAGAAGTATAGAAATATATCTCTATATTTATTAAAGTACCCTGTTCGTCCAATAACAATGTTTGGTTTTTGAATCAACTGGGTCAAAATGGTGAAAGACTTGAGAGCCTAATTAGAGTAAAGCCAAAAACAGATAGTCTCTCTGAGAGGCAAGGCTGGCATAACTTTTTCAGAGTCGCTTAAAAATGTTTATTTTCACTCCTTGATTATAGTCTCTCATCCTAGGGCAGAAACAAGGCAAATAGTCATAAAGTAAGGGAAATTCAGCCAGTCTATCAGTTCTGTGATCCGTTTGAAGGCAAGGTTAGCCCAATAGCAATCTTGGAAGAGGTATCACATCCTGGAAAGGTGGCAAGTTAATCCAATTCACATGTTTAGAGCTTTTTTACAACCATGGTAATTTTTCTGCATCAACCAAGCAATACGAGCCAATAGGTACTCACAATTACGATATACTGTACCATATACGCTTCTACGCTCATAGGATTAGTTGGGATAAAATCGAATTTATAAGCTCAATTTGTTGAAGTGAATAGGGTACGCAAGTGCGCAGGTGGGGGATTACATTTTCCGTCCAATCCACCTATTTCCTTTAGTATTTTTTTAAGATGTCCCCAAATTAGACCTGAAGTGGGCTACTGCAAAAAAACTTCAAATTCTAAACCGTTTAGCTAAAAATTTACAGAGCCAAATACATGGCACATCCGCAGAAGTTTTTTCGAGAGGGAGGGGGACAATAATACAAAACAAATTTTGTTTGATAATTTGAATAAAAAGTGTCCAGAAATTTTAGGGAGAGGCCCAGATGCCCCCCCTGCCACATACCACAGTTATACGCTAGTATAACTCTTTTATTGACAGCATTGCAATAGTTTACAGACCATTTTATATTTTTATTTTAAGAAGCCTAAGTTACGGAACATTCAATGTGATAGCAATAATTTAGTGTTATAAGTTATGACCAACTTAGTGATGCAAATGAATATTGATGTATTGTTAATGTTTGATGTCTTCGACGATAAAAATGAGAAGAAGGCTAATCAAAAAATACCATCTAAAGCAATTAATGGAACATACTGTCACAAGTGATTAACGAAACATATTATCTTAGGAATGTAGTAGATCCAGGCAAATGAATCCTAAGAGAAGGAGAGCAATTATACAAGGGATTTAATTGATTATCTAAACAATCTTAACAACACTCGGAACGCAATGGTTATCATCAAATAAAAAATAACAAGTTTTTTTCAAAAGAAAAGGGCGACCTTAAAACTTCAACCGATCAGAAATTATTCCGTATATGAAGGGGGTTGCCCCTTCCTCAATACCACACTCTTTATCGTAATTTTTAGTGCTTTAAAAAAGCTTTTTATTCAAACTAAACGGTACTTGTGTTTCAGCAGTCGTTTTCAAAGAATTGGGACAAAAAGTCAAACTTTAGCGTGAAGACCAAAGTATTGAGGAGGGAGACCCCCTCATATAACGAATACTTTCTGCTAGTTTTGTTTTAATGTTGCTCCTTACTTTCAGTTGAAAAAAAATGTGTTTTTCTTAGTTTAATTTCTGATCGTTTTCAAAACATGCCAGAAAACCCCCCTCCTTCCCTCCTGTGTAAAATTTCTCCAATAAAGTTTAGTCCCCAGAGAAAAGTCTCGACGTGGAAAATTATGCTCCACAGAAACCCCCCCCCCCCACCAAAAAAAACTATATATTTCCTAATAACAAATACTATATGTAAGCAATGGGCCAATTGCATAGCTGGCGGTCTTTGTCCTTGAGGCTATGGGGGGGATGTTATCCCCAGAGGAATAGTTATTGGGCCTTACAACTATAATGATTAACCAAATGGCTATATCAAAATTACGATCGGATGTCTTCCGGGAAAAAAGGGCATGGGAGAGGGGCTAGTTGCCCTACAAGCTTGTTGGTCACTTAAAAAGGGCAATAGAACTTTTAATCTCCGTATGATTGAGCCATCTCTCAATATTCTAGGAACATTTGTTTGACTCAATCACCCAAGGGGAAAACAAACAAACCAACAAAAACAAATAGACACGACATCCGTGATGTTTCTTCTGGCAAACAAAGTTCAACGTTTTCCTAGACAGGGGTTTGAAAGCTCTACAACAGTGATCTATGATATGCTGAATATGATGGTGTCATTTTCATTAAGATCTCTTGATTTTTAGGGGTTGTTTTCCCCCCTTTTCAAAAATCAGGTATATTTTTCAGGCTCGTAACTTTTGATGGGTAGCACTAAACTTAGTGAGTTTTATATATTTGGAATCAGCATAAAAAGCCAATTCTTCTGATGTTTTGATTGTTATTAGTATTTCTTTTAATAATCCAGAATCTAGATTATATTGGTAGAATGTTTTCAACAAATAATTATATCTAATTACATATGATATACAGGTTCTATTATACCTGATAAGGATTAAGTTACGTCTATAAAGAACATAACGGTTTCTAGTAAGGAATCCAGTTTGAAGACTTCTTCAATCATAATGCATTCAGGTTTTTGGAACAGTTTACAAATCACTATTGTACGTTCAATGATGACATTCAAGGAACTGCTTCGGTTGCTGCTGCTGGTTTGTTGGCAGCATTGCGAGTGACCAAGACCAAGCTGTCGGAACACACTTTCCTATTCCAATGTGCAGGAGAGTTGGGTTTTTATTATAATTTTGAAAACTAAGAGTGTTCCATTTTTAGGAAAAATTCAAAAGTGCTTCGCCCAGAAAACATACCAACCCTTGTTCTAATACCCCTAGCCAAGGCCGTCCCCCGTCTCACCCCACGAAATGTTTGTCCAACTCGTTAAAACATAACAAAATTGCATATAGGCAAATTTTGATGCGTTTTACGCTGCCGGCATCTGACGCCTCATCTGACAATGTGACGCTAGTCTTGGAATTTTTCATTTTTATTTTTTACAAAATTTCATTGTATTTAAATAGATTTGTATTTATTACTAAGAATCTATTTATTGCTATTCATTACTATATTGATAATTTATCACAAAATTATAGTTATTACTGATTTTTTTTTTATTTAAGACGCTTCAGAGCAGCAAACTTAGCCCAACAGCCAAAACAGCTCAGTATGTGGAGCCTTCTTTCAGTGTATTTTACGTTCCCGTCATCTGAGATCATTCCAAGCGACGACAGTGTGCTGAATATATAATGCCACTAGTGAGTATACTGAACTTTATTCGCTACTCTAACATTTCGAGGATATTAAAAAAAAGAAGAAGATAATTTCGGAGACCACACTGCCTTTCCATGACGATAAAATAAAAGTTCAAAATAAGGATAAAATCCTTTTTAATAGACAGTGTATAGAAAATTCACAAAAAAATACCAGATTGAAAAAATACTACTGATGACGGTCACTGTATATGTGACCGAAATACCTGGTATTTTTTTGTGAGTTTTCTATACACTGTCTATTAAAAAGGATTTTATCCCTATTTTGAACTTTTATTTTATCGAAAAAAAGAAAGATTTGCAGGATATTTGACTGCATATATTTATACTTTGGCAAATCAGGCTGCCAAGGTCATTTTAACCAGAGTCTTGGCTTTCACCAATAGATTAAGTCTGTGGAAATTATATCTGAACGGACAGGTAATCGAAAGGTACTGCCAGAGTAGCGTCCGAATGGTCAACCCTCACTTTTGTCTCCTCTGTGACCAAAGTATTTTCCGTGATTGATAAAACAAATAATAACGAAAAATTCCTAAAATTTGACAAATAATATAAGAAAAATTCCTGCCACGGACAATTCTTTACCCCCTGGGAAAATTCCCCTCCATCGGGGAATCGACTTCATAAATCGAAAAACATGATAATACATTGAATCGATAAACACGAACGTCGATTTTTGTCAAACGACATGTTTGCGACGTTTGACTTGATCCCAGACTGAATAATGCCTTTTACCTTTACTTCACATTTAAACAAATTACCTAATAAATCTATTTCGGTTGCCTATACAAAGAGTAAGAAAAAGAAATGAAAATTAAATTCATTTTAAAACGGAAAATCCACCCCCCCCCCCTTCCTTCGGAAAATTTTCTCCACAGGTAAAATAGCGATAGTTTTTAATTATTTGAAAAGTAATTGTTAGATGACAGAATTTATAATTAACTAACCTCTTAAATGAATATCCAGAAAATTTGAATAATTATACCGGAAAGAAATTGATAATTAATTGTGCTGAGAGGTCTCTAATGCCTTCAGCGTGAAACATATTAAGAGGGCCTTAGGAGGGGGAAGAGGTATGTCTATATCCTTCGCAAGAGTGCACTCAGCAACTTCTAAAGTTTCTTGTTGATCGGATGAACAGTGTAGTAAACATAGTAATGCACAAAGGGCAGACCGACACATTCGATTTTATAAATGTAGATTTAGGTATGGGGTTAGGCGACATGGCAAAACTCTCTTTGTTTACAACTACCATTTTTTCCCTTAATTCGGGTAATTAATCTTAATAATGCATAAGAGAATTACTTCGCAATAAAAAAAAAATAAGTTATAAAATTTGGCTTTTGAATGAGTCAAACGACACTTAATATATGAATGAAAAGTTTATTACCTTCATCTTGATATTCTCTAGTTTTCTTTCTCCTATTCCTTTCACTGTCTCTGAGGTAACGTTTGGATACTGATTGGTTATTCCTGAGAAGGAAAAATTGGAGATGAGCCAATTTTAATTATGTAGGCCTTGAAGTAACAAATGAAATAAAATAGTACTATCTTTCGAGATCTCGAATTAGAAAAGTCAAAGTAAGAGCAAATAAAAGGGAAAAAAAACTATTATTTTTTATAAAAAAGCGATTTATTTCAGCTAAAAAGGCAAAATATTATTTTTGTGATAATTTAAATTATAACACATATAGTCTTTCGCTTTTTAATTCAAAGAGGGAAAATTTTCCAAGGAAAGTTATCAATCTGTAATCGTATGGATATAAGAATTTATTCTGTTGGAAAACAAAAAGGTTTAGCCTAAAGTCCCAAAATTGTCGGAGAACAAGTCTGAAAGCTGTTATCTACATTCTGATGCCATCGTGGAAGATTTCATGAATAAACGATTTCTTTTTTTTTAACTTTAGGATAGAGCCGGCATTAAAGCCAATCTTAAGAGAGGCTAATGCCCTTATCCTCTGTATGTAGGTATACAATCTGTTGCTTTCGTTCAGGTCCTCGAAGAGGAAGAAAAGACCGAAATTCTTTTAATCTACAGTATTTCTACAAAAAATTCGATTTCCCATTCATGTGCCTAAACATAATTTTTTCCTTCTACATAATTTTTCTGTTCTGATTCTGGAATAAACAGTTATCTAGAATTCAAATACTCAAGATATAACAGTAAAAACGGTCTTGCTACATGAAGGGCGAGTCTGCTATTTTGAAGTTTGATCTGTTTCCTGGTCTTTTTTTATGTTCTAGCCTAGTAGATTTTGCTTTCATTTCAGTTTCTTTTTTCTTTATATTTCATTAATCCTATTTTTCTTGTCTTTTATAGTGGCTTACAAATAAACTATTATCATTATTATTATTATTTTACATAAAGATATAATGTATCCAAAAAATAACAGGCAGCCAAAGGGATTAACAGATATTCAAAAAAAAACAGCATTATTCAGAATCTAAAATGCGCTTTCGTAGATTAAACAGTTGGATACTAACTAGGAATCATCATTTTTTCTCTTCTGAAAAGGAAGTCCTCGACCCAGGGGAAAAAGAGGAAGGGCCGGAACGATTGCCTTATCTAGGTTTTACAAAAAAAAACGCAATATCTCTAAAAATGTAAGATGTGCTTCCTTTAATTTCCGAATTTTCTTTTCAATGGATCTAGGAGAGGTAGCTATCCCACAGGAGACGACTACACAGGATAAATGTGCTTCTTATCGAATAATACAGAAAACCTGTAAGCTGGTACAGATTTTCCGCATAGCTGAATTCAGGCGAAGATCCCAAAGGATCTCTACTTTTCACACTGTTGAGTCCAGATAAGAACAAATCGCAGAAAAGGGAAGGATTATTAGAAATGTGATCATTTTTGGACAAGAAATTCAGAATCCAGTATCTCCAATAATCCTGGTCACTGAAATAAGCATGAAAAATGAGAAAAGGAGAAATAGAAATTTTGAGACTACATGAAGAATAAAGCAAAGCAAGGCAAAAAAAGTCCTGGTATTAACAACAAAACAATCAGTTAATACCATCTTTTTTATTACAGGCTTCACGACTTCAACAAAAGTAGTATATGCCGCTAGTCCTGGTAATTACCTCGCTTTTATTTTTGAGATATTTATTATACCTTCTCTTGAACACCTCGAGAGAAGAATTTTCCGGGATCACCTCTGCTGGGAGGCCAATCTATGTGGAGGCGGATCGTCGAGACAAACACATTTTCAAGTAATCTTGTACATTGTGTACCCTGCACAAAGTAGCCTTTCGGAGCTGTATTTTGGCGAGTTGATCAGAAAGGCTTTTGTTCTGTCTGGAACGAGTTTGGATACCTACTCAGATGGAGGGCAATGCATGCATCTGTAGAACGCTGACATAGACGCCACTTCAAAACGATCCTGGATTGACTGCAGGGGTTTCATATCAGGGTTACTAGAAATTGCTGTGCGAACTGCTCGGTTTAGAAACGTTGAAGAGGACCTATATGGCTAATTGGAGCACCAGCAAAGAGAGGGCATGCATATTCCATAACTGGTCTGATGCGACGTGAATAATGTCAAAACGGACTCCAATGCCATCTTTTTTTTATAAACTAAAAAACGTGGGGTACGAGGCGAACTCCTTCACTCCCTCCCTATTTTTTGCCTTTAGATCACTTCAATTTTTGGGCTTTTAAGCCTTGGAATTTGTTGAACAGCATACAACAACAGAATTTGTTGCACAACATGACAAAAAAAAAACAACAACAGCTAAAACAGTTACGTAAACGAAACATACAAATTTGATAAACAAGACACAAGACATAAAAGCACGCACAGACATAAATAGAATAATAGAGTTTCACCATGACAGATACAGTACAGAGTTAGCTTGAATGTTGCTATCCTTGAACTATGTGGGCTATTGTTGATCATACAGCATAGATCGCCTAACTTGGTATTTATGCAAATCATATCCCCCAAATTCCAATGTTTCACCAAATTTGTACCTTTAGCTTCCAAAAGATCAAACTAAGTGTCAGGTTCCAACAAGACTCATTGGCTTATTCAGGGTTTTAAATGACGAGAGTCATATTCAAGTAAAGTATAGCATCCGTTCAGGGATAAGGTCGGTTAATCAACCCCTCGACATATTTAACACAGAATACTACATAGAATAGACCGGCTGGGCATTTTCAAAAGAGCTTAATGATAAGATAGAACAGATTCAGTAATGCTCTCTTAGGGCTATCAGTAAGGACTAAATTCAGACAAAATTAATTCTAAAATAGAACAGATTCAGTAGTGCTCTCTCAGGACTATCAATAAAGACTAGATTCAGACCAAATTTCAGAAACACAGATTACTACAAGAATACACCTGTCAGACTGGGGATTTTCAAAAGAGCTTAGGGATAAAATGGAACCGTTTCAGTAGTGCTCTCTCAAAACTATTCATAAGGACTAAGTTCAGATGACATTTCAGAATCGCAGAATACATCACATAAAACGCCTGTCCGGTTGGGCATTTTCAAAATAACTCAGGGATAAAATAAAATCGATTCAGTAGTGCCCTCTCAGGACTGTAAATACAGACTAAATTCAGGCTAAATTTTAGAATCAAAGAATACTACACAGAATACACCTGTCTGGTTGGGCATTTTCAAAAGAGCTTAAGAATAAAATAAAGCAGATTCAATAGTGCTCTCTCAGGACTATCAATAAGGACTAAATTCATACAATAATCCAGAATCGCAGAATACTTCACAGAAAACGCCTGTCCAGTTGAGCATTTTCAAAATAACTTAGGGATAAAATAGAACCAATTCGGTAGTGCTCTCTCAGCACTATCAATGCGGACTAAATTTAGACGAAATTTCAGAATCACAGAATACTACACAGAATACACCTGTCCGGTTTGGCCCATTTTCAAATAATTTATGGATAAAATCGAATCGATTCAGTAGCGTTCTCTCAAGACTATTTATGAAGGAGCTAAAATACCTTAATAATTGCTCCTCAAAATTTTAAGCCTTACAATCCAGAAAGAGAGAAGGGATAGCATTTGCCTATGGTTTGCCAAGACGACCCTAACTAAACATCGTGCCAAGGCAATTTGCCCAACCCTCAAAACCTCCCCTAGCCTCCAAAAGTCCCAGTTGCATTTTCAATCCTTGACATTACTGAAAGGTGCTAAGGCAACTTGATTCCCTTTGTCACTTAATATCTTCTTAACAAAAAAAAAAATTTAAACAAAAAAATTAACAAATAAACAAATAAAGTAATCCCCTTAACAGACAAATTTTCTTTCGCGTTTAACCCTGTTTCCTGCTGTAGTAATTATTTATTTTCTGACTACGTGCAATAAAGCTACTGGGCATTTTTGGAAAAAAAATAATTAATGATACAATCGAATTGATTCACAAGCGCTCTTTCAGGACTATCAATAAAGAAGATACATGTTCCTAGTCCTTCTTCCTAAAAAATTTGGCCTTGCAACCCTGAAAGAAGGAAGAAACAGCATATTCGGACTTTTATGATTATTTTAGTATTATTAATTTTTTTTTATAGTCTTACTAAAGACTTATCCGTTTTAATATTTTTCGATTCAACAATAAATGGAAAAGCAGCGTGGCTTAAGAAATTATTTACTGTTTACAGCTCCAGTAATTATCTGCTTGTCTGACCTGAAATGAAAATTTTGCTCGTTATAGCATGTGACAGTTATTTTCAAACAACAATATGTCATCCCTTATTCCGTTCCATAGATATTAGAAAAATAGTTCAAGCAAACAATGTGGGTTAGACTAGTCGTAAAAGGTTATCCATGCTTACTAACTGTACTTTTACCAGGATCAGATTTCTGCTTCACCTAGCATCTGAAATTCAGATGTCACGTAGGGATTTGTTTAACCGTAAGCTCAATGGACTCACGCCGCTCATCCATTTATGAGCATTACTTTTTTGTTATACCAAATGTAGTTTATTACAGCTTATTCTGAAGTTTAGAGTCTAAACAGAATTGTTTACACTGATAAGAAACGTCATTTGAGATACACCGAATACCCGGCAATCAAAGAATTTTATAACTCTGCTATTCTTGATACCGTGAACAGATTAATTCAAAACTCGGAAAACTCTAATCAAATCTCCATATAGAGCTACTAGAAAAAGCGCTGATTCCAAACCTTTTGACGAGAAAAAAAAGAAGAAAAACAGAATTCACAAAAAGGACCTTGGATTTATAATTTCGCCCTTTTCTTGAGTGATTTTCTTTTACTAAGGATTTCAAATTGAAATTTGACAACTAACATTCTTCGTAATTGAATTCTTTCTTCTTTTACTGCTCAAAAGCAATTTATTTCAAGAGCTACCGTTCATTCACGACGTCCTCATATTCCGCGAGAATCTTGATTTAAGTTCCTTAATACAAAAAGTTAAATAGAAAAACCCTGACAATGCATATTACAAAAATAAGGATAAAAGACGTTTTAAAGGTGGCATGTCTTGACAACACAGCAGGAATATAGTAATAACACTTTTAATGCGACGCAACAGGCAAATGAAGAAAAGAGCAGAAGATGCTTGGCCCATTTCAGTGAAAAGATTGACGGAAATTTCAAAACAGAACAAAGCAACAGGGCGACAAAACCTAATTTGAACAACATGGTTCAACCCCACCTGGACAGTAAAGAAGGACAATAAATGAAAAGAAAAAAACAAAACTTGGAAGCCCTATTTTTGCATTATCGCTTTGGGACTTTAATAACACTTACACAAAGCTAAGAATCCCAATAGCAAGCATCCCACGCCATTTTGAAAAAATCTTATTGGCCTCATCTGGTAAACACTCAACAAAAAGATGAGCTAACGTCTTTTATCGTTTAGTAGATAATAAAATCTTCCCTAAGCACCCAGACAGGACTTTTCAGACCTTCTCTATGCTAACTATTGAAAATAAATAGTTTTTTTTTTTTAAACATCCAAGTACTATGGCACGGAATCCTTTGGTTCAGGTATATACTGAGGGAGGGGTGGCAGCAAGTTCAAATCCGTTCTTCGTGAATAATGAAAAGTATTTGAAAAATGGCAAATTCCGGTTGCCTGACGGCTAAAAAAAACGGCATATGACTTTCTCCTTGATATTGTACTAAATAATGTATGATAGATAACCTACAAGTATCTGGCTGACAAATAGATTTATGCAGATTTATCTACGTTAACCGGCAGAAATATCTACCTGGCTTGATTCACTTCTTTGAAAATATGAAAGAAAATTGAGGCATTAGCTTGGTTCGGATAGGAAGCAAATTACGTAGCATGACGATGCTTGGATAAAGTTTTAATAAAAAAAAAATAGCTTTATTTTCGGAATGCAAGGGATCCATTAAGCAAATTTTAATACTTAGATTAATAATCGAAAAGTGTTTGAATCATTGGATGCCAATCAAATCCTTTTAGTCCTCAGTTTTATAGTTTTAAGTAGAGTTACCTACACGAAAAATGTATCTACATAGATGCATCTTTGTTAACCATTAAATAAAAAAAAAACAAGTTTTTTTTTTAACTGAAAGTAAGGAGCGACATTAAAACTTAAAACGAACTGAAAGTACTCCGTATATAGGAAGGGGCTGTCCCCTCCTCAAGGCCTTGCTCTTTACACTAAAGTTTTTTATTGTTTTAAAAAACAATGTTGTGAGACAGAGTTAAACTTTAGCGTAAAGAGCGTAGGTAACTCCACCTGCTAGGCATTATAAGACCAGTAATAAGGATAAAAGGCAAATTAAGTGTTTTTGATTTTAAATACCAAAAAGTGTGAATTTTATGTAGTTTCCCTGTTTTTGGGGAGGGATTAAAACCAGATTGTTACATCTACAAGTTAGCAAAGAAAAAGTGGTCGAAATGGATACATTTACATGAATCTATTTTTCATGTAGATACATCTACGCGCTAGGCAACTTAAGCCTAGTAATGATGATTACTAGGGGGCAAACACAATAATATACGCAATAATTTCTGTTCGTTTTAAGTTTTGATGTTGCTCCTTACTTTCAGTTGAAAAAATAGTTTTTTTATTATTTAATTTCAGATTGTTTTTTAAATAATGCTAGGGAAACCCGGCACCCCTTTCATAGCAATGTCCCTTCCGCCAAGAACCCGAGACCCCCCCCCCCCAAACTACCAGAAAAAATCCCCCTGTAACTTTTGTATATTTCCCAATAACCAATACTATATGTGCACATTGGGCAAAGTTCATACCTAGCAGCCCTCCCCCAGGGACTGGGGGGGAGTAAGTCGTCCTCAGAGACACAGTTATTGTATTTTTCGACCATGATGAACAAAATGGCTATCTCAAAATTTTAATCGGGTGACTTTTGCAAAACAATGAGCGTGGGAGGGGCCTAGTTGCCCTCCACTTTTTTTTAGTCACTTAAAAAGGGCACTAGAACTTTTAATTTCCGTTCGAATGAGCCCCCCCCCCCGCGTTTCTGCAGATTCCACATTTCTGCAGATATGAGCTTGAAACTTCAACAGTAGGGTTCTCTGATACGCTGAATCTGATGGTGTGATTTTTATTAAAGTTCTATGACTTTTAGGGGGTGTGTACCCCTTTTTTCGAAAATAACGCAAATTTTCTCAGGCGCGTAACTTTTAATGGGTATGACTAAACTTGATGAACTTATACATTTGAAATCAGCATGAAAATGATTCTTTTGATGTATCTATTGGTATCAAAATCCGTTTTTTAGAGTTTCGGTTACTATTGAGCCGGGTCGCTCCTTACTTACAGTTCGTTACCACGAACTGTTGGATTTTATCTATTTTAGCCTGTAGATGTATCAACCTGGTTTGAATTCACTCCTCAAAAGTCAATCAGCTTATTTTTATCATTGTTTAGTGCGTATAATGCCAATCAGGTACATTTGTTTAAAAGAAAAATGGACTTATGTAGATGTCTCTGTTTAAACCATTTTATCTATCCTAACCACAGTTTATATAATTATCCAGTATGATCTTTCCCTATCTCACCCATTATAAAAACCCGGACCAAGGTGCGAGTGCTCCAGAGAACGTTTTTGCAGATAGAAACATAGGCGGCATCAGATCTTTTCACGGGTAGACAAGTCAGACTGTGATCTAATCGGAAACAAGTGGAAACCCGCTATTACGAATAATGCACTTTGTTGGAAACAATCGGAAACAGACTAACCCGCTAATGCAGAAAGAAGTGGGAGGAGCTTTTTGTTCGTACCGAGAATGAAGACCAGAAATGATCTGCGATAAACTTACTGGATAATTCTATAAACTGTGATCCTAACTGTTGATCTATCTACCTGGATCTAATCCCTTCCCCCGAAGGAGGGAAAAAGATTAACTCTATTTCGTTAATTAATCTCAAAAATCCTTCTGTCCCAATTACTGGGCTTACATTTCCCTAAATGGATAGGCCTAACTTACCTAGGCACCCAGACAGGACTTTTCAGATCCGACTTTGAATTGTTATTGTTAACGATCAATGATCTGGGCCGCGAAATCTTTTGTTTCGTGCTCTTAATCGCTTGTTTTATATCGTTCAATGCAGCTTCGACTGACACTCTTCTATCACTGGAGGAACTGCAACGACCTGGAAAATCGATATCCTATAAAAGTAAGCCTATCAAATTATATCTGGAAAGCTCTCTTCTCTCTAAGGAGTGTTTCGTTTTCTAAAAAAGAAAGTGTTAGGGGAACCTTATCTGAATTACATAAAACATGAAAGAAGATCAGCAGAAAATTAAAGATGCCTTTTGAAAAAAAAATATAATTATAAAATAATATATATATATATATATATATATATATATATATATATATATATATATATATATATATATATATATATATATATATATATATATATATATATTATATATAATATATATATATATATATATATATATAATATATATATATATATATATATATATATATATATATATATATATATATATATATATATATATATATATATATATATATATATATATATTATATATATATATATATATAATATATATATATATATATATATATATATATATATATATATATATATATATATATATATATATATATATATATATATATTATTATTATTATAAAATAAACAAATAGATAATAATAAAACGAATAAATAAAATATAAAATTTAATTTAGGAAAAAACATATAATTATGATAAAAAATAGACAACACATCCATCTGCTATATATAATTGAGAGCCTCGGTAACGCTAGAGAAAATTCGTTTATTTGTGTATACCAATGCATCAAATGAGAAGCTGCTGCAGCTCACTAAGCAGTCTCGGTTCTCGACCCAAGCAGCCAAGAGCACCTCACGATGGTTTGGACACGCCTACAAATGCCTCTACATCTACCTGCGAAGACGATCTTAGACTTTGACCCTATCAAAATCGGCTGGAAGCAGCCCCGCATCCGACCAAAGTACCAATGGTCCGAGTTCCTGACGATGGCAAACATTAGACTGAACGAAACACAAACGCTCGTCATGGACCGAAGTGGATGGAGGAAGCAGATGTCACTAAACGTCGAGCACTGCAGGAGGCATGAGCCAAGTAAGCCAAGTCAATGCATCAAGAGTGGATAACCAAGCATCAAGCTGGTCTGGATGGTGGAACATTAGAATCCCGATCTCCAAATCAAAAGTAAGAGCCCAAAATCGAACTTTTTTAAGTACATTAATTTTTGAGTAAAGGTTGTATTTGCGGAGAAGAACTTTATACTAAATTATTTTACGCGTGTAGATGGATTCGATTAAGGGAGAAGGGAATCTTTTTCTCTCTCCAAAGTTATAGTATCGGTAAGTCTACCCCGTTTTGTCTCACGACTGGGGGATTGAGTTAAAACTTTCAGGGACAGCCTTTTTGGGGGAAGGGGGGCAAGGCGATTTTAAATTTTACTTTGGGGGGCGGTCAAAATTATTTTTCTCTCATCCTTACAAAAAGGTTTACACTCTGTTTGTTCTCTATTTTAATGCCTCTCTGTGCCAAGGATCACTAATTTCCTGATTAGTACGTGTTGGACATAGCGATAAATTCGAAAAACATTGACTAGAATTTAAGCGATTATAAAAATAGCTGAGTTAGCGTTTTAACTGTTTTGAGGTCCTCAGGACTGTTGTGGCTTTTGTGATTCGATGCCCTCTGGCTTCATTTTTATACTGGTGATATACTGATAATCTAACAGGCTTCGCTACCGGTAAAATATAAAAATTAGTAAACCATGATGAATTTTTGACGGAAATCTACTCTTCGGAGTATCGAATACAAGAAAAAGGGGCAATGAAATTTTCTTGTTCTTTAAGGTTCATAGTAAAATATATATTTAAGACAAAAAAGGTAGAAAATTACATAACATTTATTACCTGAATAAATACAAGAAAATAGAGAAAAGGCATTGCAACACGCGAGCAGGTAAATAGCACAATATATCTAACAAGAAAGGTGGAAATGTAATCAAACAATCGTTTCAAACAATCAAACACGGCTCTGGGTCTTGGTGTTTGCCCAGAAATGCTGGCAAACACCCTGGGATGAACTCAGCTTATCAATTTAGGGTTACCTACGGGGGTGTTGCCAGCATTTACCAATGCTGACAAACACACTTAGGAAATATTTGCTGGTGGCATTGATGAGAAAGCGCCAAAAGCTCGCCAAAATACATTCTGTTTGAATCTATTATAAATTTATATGTTTATGGTATATCAAAAATGGATTATATTCTGTGGACTCGAAAATGGTATATCGTTTGAAAAATGAGATAGTCAGTAAGGAAGCAAACCGGTCGTCTCTGATAAAAGATGAGAATGGAGAGCTAATCTCCAACCCCCAGAAAGTTGATGAAAGATGGGCGTCATATTTCGAGAAAATCTTAATTAGACCCCGACCTGACGACCGAGAAATAGTACCTGACACACCTTTTTTACAATTTCACGTAAGCACCTAAGAATTAAAAATAGCTACGAAAAGGCTGAAAAATAGGCGTGCACCAGGAGTCGATGGAATCGCAGCAGACATGCTAAAGGTATCCCTTCGAGCCTGTATTACTATATGGACTGCCCTTCTAGTGAGTATCTGGAATAGTGAGAAGATCCCAGTCGACTGCACTAGAGGAATTCTAGTTAGACTCTTCAAGAAGGGAGATGCCCAAATATGGGGCAATTAGACAGGTATCAATATAACGCCGGTTCCTAGTAAACTATTAGCCACAGTCATACTGCATTGCCTAAGAGCAGCCCTTGACTCACACCTTAGGGAAGAGCAGCATGGATTCCGGCCTGGCAGATCCTGTTCCGACCTAATTTTCATTCTCAGACTAATGGTGGAGTCTAGAGAATGGAACACAAAAACTAACCTACTGTTAACTGATTTTGAAAGAGCGTTTGACTCTATTGACCGAGATATTTTATGAAGGCTTTTAAAGTTGTATGGAATACCTGAAAAACTAGTTAAAATGACAATAGCCCCCTATGAACATAGCGAATGCTGTGTTCGAACCGAAAACGGGAAGACGCGGTTCTTCAGGACAATGTCTGGTGTTAAACAGGGATGCGTTCTATCTCCGTTTCTGTTTGTAAATCATAATGGATTACGTTATAGGGCAGTCATCAAGTTCTGGAGTAAAGATTAGCAGCAGGCACATCTCAGATCTCGACTTCGCAGATGACGTTGTCCTCCTAGAAGCAGCGAAACAACGACTGCAGATGCTACTTGACACCATAACTGATAAGGCCGAGAGAGTGGGACCGACCATAAACGTGGATAAGTCAAAGAGTATTGCCACATCTAACTCCCCGTTGATACTAAGATTCAAGAATAAAGATAGTCAACAATTCCAGGAATTCAAGAGTCTCGGGAGTTGGATTGAACATGAAGGTGAAATCACGAAAGAAATAAAAAGAAGAATAGGAAAAGCAACTTCCACTTTCAACAAACTGAAACCAATTTGGCGTAGTAGTAAATACTCACTACACTTAAAGCTACATCTTCTAAACAGCTATGTGAGGTCTATTCTCCTTTACGCTAGCGAGGGCTGGAAATTAAATTTACAGCTAGAGAAGCCTATCCAAGCGTTTGAGAACATGTGCCTTAGAAGACTCCTGAACATACCATGGCAGGCGACGGTCACGGATATAGAAGTTTGTCAACGAACTGGTCAGCCTCTTATTACCGATCTCCTGAAGCAAAGGAAATGGACCTACCTTGGCCAAGTCCTTCGAATGCCTGAGGACCGACTTTAAAGAACCGTATACGAGTGGCGCCCAGAGAGGAGGCGTAGAACAGATCGACCGAAACACACCTTGAGATGACAGTACGACCGAGACAGCAGAGCTGTCACTTCGACCGCAGTTTGCGGACGTCACTGCCGCAGCTCCACTCCGAGACGTCTGGCGAGGCTTTGCAGACGACCAATGCCACACCTGACCCCAGAGGAACTAAGGTTTAAGGTAATATCTATGGTAATTATTAAAGAAAATAATTCGCAAAAATAAAATTCCAGTCTCAAAGAGATTTCCTTGCAAACAAAAAAAAAATGTAGATTTTAACTTTTAAATCGTCAAAACAGTTCAGCTTATTTGAGATAAAACACAAAATAATTAATTAATTTCCAACTTCTATACTCGTATAAGAGTTTCATCATTCTCTTCTTTGGGAGTTTCGGTGTGAACAGTCACTGCTTAGTACTATATTTATAAAGAAAAGTATCATTAAGGAGTTTCGCTTATGTATAATAGAACCTGCAAGCGATCCATAAGCTCCAGGCTTATAAAAGGTGGGTGAAAATACTAATTCTTTATAAGGAAGTCTGATAAGAAAAGATTCATTCTGATAGTCAAGTTCAAACAAGAGCTGACCTTCCTCAGAAATCGGTTAAAAATTTATGGAGCATTGCATAACACTTTTGTAGCTACTCATTATGCCAGCATTTCTTAACCATTTGCAAGGAGTCGTACACTTAACGTTCAACTTAAATTTGAAGTAGTCTAATATAAAAACGTTGGTTTTTCTTAGAAAAAGTTAAGTTAATTGGTGGTAAATGATGCCTCTAAGTCACGTACCTATTTTTAATAAAGGAAAAATTCTTCACTCAAAAGAGAAAGAAATAGTTGTTCGGGATAGCTTTCTACTAGTGAAATTAAATTCTAAGCATAAAAGTTGTTTTTGGTAAAGCTCATAGCGGAGGAATGGCTTTTGAGGTGAGATCATACTAAACAGTTCGATGAATTCATTTAGATAATTACTTAAGCAGATGGTAATGCTACAACCTTAAATCTAGGACTACTTCTCATTCAGGAAGTAGAGAGGGCTCACCCGGTATTGCAAGAGGACCAAAAAACAAAATCAAAGATATCAAATCTATGGGCAACATTTCACAGGTTACGTAATTTCCAAATAGCGCTGAAAATAGTACACATTGCTGAAGTCATTCTGATTGATAGCTTACACTGATTAAATATGGATAAATGCTTTGGAAAACAGCTTTTAATGTTGATCCAGGATACTATAGCTATCTATTTGCCTCTATTTTAAGAGGCATTATGCACGGTACTCCTTGACAGTCCTTGCTCTTTTAAAATCGACGTGAATTGACGGAGTCATTTCCTGCCCTCAGGTTACAAGCGTAGACTTTAGTAGCACGATATTCAGATTTAAAGGACATTAAAAAATGTCTTTTCATAAAGAATAAAGACCGAATTTGAAACTTGAAACAAGCAGAAATTAGCGTATATAAGACACCAGACTCAAAACAAGTAAAACTAACCATGAAAAAATACATCCTAAAAGAACAGATTTTGGAAATATATCCTAACCGATTGAGATGAGATTAGAACTGAGATTAAAGAAAAAATTGAAATTATTTCTGATTTTGGTCCGAGACGTACCTTAGCGAAAGGGATCCATTTGGCTTTCCTTCTTTTTTTTTCTTTTTTTGCAGTTCACAATTTTTGTGATTTGCTATAAAAAATAATATTGAATTGACAGTTTAATATACACATACTGATATTTATTCCTTAAAGTTTTAAGGATTTTTTATTTATTAAAGTAAAGAAGCGAAAACATTTAAAATATTTTTTTAGTAAAGTGCAAATTATGTTCTGGTCTTGAGAAGGCATGGAGGTTGTCAGCCCTAATCATGTTAAATTTTGCTCCTTTTGAGTTTGACTCGGTTATTTATTGTAATTTCTGTTCGTTTTCGGTTTCATTTATTTTTTGATGGAGATTTGTGGTAGTTTTATGTTTGGGAGATTTTTTGAATTTATTTCTCCTCATTTTTGGTTTAATCGAGCTCTTTACTTTTCTTTAGAAAACTAGTTTTGTGGCAATTTTTTTTAATAAATGTTCGTATTTTATTGACATAGTTTTTTCGTGGAAAAAAATAATATTTTATATCTTTTCGGTATTTTTATATAAGAATTCCTAGTTTGACTTGCTATTTGTATGTTAGGGAAACTTTTTCACCAATATTTAATCCTGACACAAATAATATTATTTAAATTAATATTATACCTCCTCAAGTTGCCCTGAAAATTAAAAGCTAATATCATTCCCGAAAAATTCTAGCTATGCTCTTTGACAACCTGGATCCACTTACACTTTTTTTATTTATTTAAACTGTAAGAGCAGAAGTAGCAATAGTAGTAGCCCCAAAAGTTTCCACTTAATAACCCCAGTCGTGATCGACATATTGCTGATGTGTTTTATTGGCAATCATACAAACAATGCCTTTGATTTAGTTATAAAGCAGCATTTGGTTTTAAAGCATAATGGGTCAATTAGATAATTGTGGGGGTTGACAAACCCAATATCCCTAGAGACACAGTTATTGGCCAATTCTACTATGCTGAACAAAATCGTTGTCTCAAAATGTTGATTGGATGTGTTTAGAAAATGAATTAGCTTAAGAGGGGGGCTGCTTGTACCCCAGTCTCTTTTGACTCTTAAAAAGGGAACTAGAACTTTTTGATATAGTTCAACATCCGCCTAAATATTCCTTGAAAGCTTCACCTTAATACTTTTAGCTTGCGTAGTATCAATAGTTGTAGCATCATTAGTAGTAGTATGCGCCTAGCACCTTTGGTTTTTTAAGCATCTCCTTCAACATAACACTGAAAGTTTAAACTTAATACCAATAACCGTTCCTGAAGCATTTCTGATACGTCCTCTTGACAATCTGTGTGGGCATAGTGTGTTTCGATTTAGTTCCATACAGTTTCAACATTCTCCAAAATTTCCCCCTTAATACCCTTAGTTTTAGTAGCAGCAATGTAGTAGTGGCCTCAGAATTAATAGTACTAGCTTTAGCTTTAGTGGCAGTAGTAGTAAGAGAAGTAGTAGCAATGATAGTAGCAGTTGCAGTATAATGAGTAGAAGCAGTAGCAATAGGATGTAAATATTTTCTTTTGGTTAGTTCAACATTCCCCATAAAAAGCCCTGTTAGTTTCAACTTCACACACCAATCATTTTTTAAGATATTGCTGTTATGTCCTTTTGACAGCCTACATACAGTCGGCGTGTTGTAATTAAGTTCACCTTCCCTCCCCAAAATTCCTTGAAAACTTTACCTTCATACCCTTAGGCATAGTTGTAATAGTAGTCACAGTACTATTATTGGTATGATTTAGTAGTACTATTAACAGCAATAGCGGTAGTACTAGTAGAAGCAGTAGTATTAATGTATTGCCTTTACGAGTAGTTGTAATAGAAGTAGTTGCAGTAAATTTAGCAGTGATAGTAGTATTAGTAGTAGCGTGCACATAATGCTTTTTGATCAGACGATCTTCCCCTTTTAGCATTCTCTGAAAGTTCAGACTTAATACCCAAATCGATTCTTGAGATACGCTCTTTTGATAATGTACATGCAAATAGAATCTTTTGATTTAGTTCAAATTTCCCCTCAATATTGTAAAGGAGTAGTGTGGTAGCAGTAGTAGTAGTGGTGGTAGATGTAGTAGCAGTGGTAGCATGCAAATATTGCCTTTTTGATCGTCTCCCCCATCGCGTCCTGAAAATTCCAAATTAATATACCCAGTTAGTCCTGAGTTACGTCCTTTTGACAATCTGTATACACATAACGTATTTTAATTTAGTTCAGCACTCCCCTCGTCATTCTCTGAAAGGCTAAGCTGAGCGCTCTTCGTCTTTTCAGAAAGAAAAATTCAAAAATACATACCTTTCTCAATACCATATATTATATTTAAACATTGAACGAATTCCCTATCTTAAAGCCCTTGCCCAGAGGACTGTGGGGAGGTTGACATCCCCAAAGACGTTATTACTGGACCTTAGGCTTGTGGGGGAGGGACTGTTTACCCTCCATTCACTCTTGACTCTTAACAAGGCCAATAAAACTTCCGACTTCCAATCAAACGACCCCCCATCCAATTCGAAGTTTAAACGACCGCCCGTTCCATAAAAACCTTATATGCCCCAGGGCATAATTAAAAACCCTTACCCTGGCTATGGGGGAGGGGTGTCCATCCTGAAGGCATTGTTATGTGCTCTTTGGACTTTAGTGAACAAAATGGCTCTCTCACAATTTCGGGCAAAAGAAGGTGTCGGGGAGAGGGAGTAGTTACTCTCCATTACTTTTGAATCTTAAAAGAGAATTAGAGCTTTAAATTTCCAATCAAATGAGTTTCCTCTAAAGTTCCCAAACCACCCCTTCCATAAAAAATATTGTATGGCCCGGGGCAAAATTTACAGCCCTTGCCCCAGACTCTGGGGGTTGTTTTAACCCCCAAAGACCTTGTTATGTCATCTTTGGACTTTTTTTGACAAATGGCAATCTTAAAATTTCTATCGGGTGCATTTGGCGAAAAGACGACGTGGGGAGGGGCGGGGTAGTTTTCCTTCGACCACTTTGATTCTTAGATAGGGCACTAAAACTTCTGATTTCCAACCCAATGACCCCCTCCGAAGTTTATAAGACCCCCATTTCCATAAAAACCTTATATTCCCCGAAGTTAACTGACAAACCTTGTCCTGAGGGCTGTGGGGAGGGGTTGTCATTCTTAGACTTAATTTCAGGACCTTTCAACTTCGCTAAACACAATGGCTATCTCAAAATTTTAATTGAATGTGTTTGGGGAAATGATGGGCGTGGGGGAGGCTAGTTGCCCTCCAATCACTTTCGGCTATTAAAAAGGGCACTAGCCCTTTCAATTTCCAATCGAATAATCTCTTTTGAAGTTTCTTCGACAACTCCTTCTATACAACATGCCCTGGTCTAAAAAAAAAAAATAAATAATACATTGTACCCAAATCGCTATTTACGTACGCAGCGCTATTGCACTGCCTATGATACAAAATTTTCCATGGAGATTTTGCGCGGCCATTCAACTCCTCGCACACGTCCAAGCATCTAGAAGTGACACAATCTTTTAACCTCGCAAAATATTTAAGTTCAATTATTTGCCCCAAGGATCCCCTGAAAAAGGTACATCCCCTCCTTCCAACCTCAAGACTATTGTGTGCATTATTTTGCATATTTTAAATATAATCCATCCTTTTTATGTTCTTTCTACTATGCCCCCTTCCTAAAGAAAATCCCACATACGTTCCTATATAATGTATATATTTCATTTTCTTTTTTTTTTTCATCGTAGTTCACGTGGCTTCATCCTAACTCACCATTTCTTATGGACCCTCTAGGGACCTTCTGTAGAACTCTAAGGTGTTCCAGATAATTTTAGTTGAGAAAAATCCTCGAAATTATGACACCTTGTTGAAAGTTGTTTTTTTTTTTGTTTTTGTTTTTTTAACATAAGTTCAATTATATTCCTTTTTTATTCCTGTATTTTTGATTCTTTTCTTTTTTCTGAGAAGTTTCACTTCTGAGTAATGTTGGACAATATGGATATTGATAAATTGACACCTCGAACAAAATACAGGTATCAAATATCAAAACACAAGCATTGATATAGAATTCTTCTTCGAATAGTATCTCCTCAAAGTTGGAAATATAGCCTAGTGAATTGTTTCCAGATGTTGGGATGTAGTGAATCACAAGTTGCTTTAGTCTCAGAAAATCATCGAAGATACTAGCGCAAACAAACTAAATCTTGAGAGACCGCCATGTGCAGAGATCACCATAGGAGCTCCTCGAAAGTGTACGTCTACAAGGCATATCTTCCTCATTTCTGCACAACGTATATGCAGAAGTCTACAAGACATAAAAGAGCGAGTAACCAGTGCATTTGCAGTTCTCAGCAAAGTACAATTCCCACTCAAAGACAGTATGCCAAATATTGTTTCAAAAGTGATAGCAATGTTTACGCCTTTTGATCGCCTTGAGTTTTTTTTTCTGACAGCTAATCTTTTATCAAGAAATCCTCCATGGAAGAGATTTAAAACTCCTGCTAGTACACGGAGATTTGGGATAGAAAAAAGTATTTCCCAAAGGCTTTAGAAAGGACGTGTTTCGACAGCTACTGAATCCATCAAGGCCTTAAAGATTTGTAATAGGGAGCCCCATTTTCTTTGAATATATTTTGATTCACGCTTGACGAAAATGTGCATTTGCCCTGACGATTATTCTTAGTGTCCTATTCTTCTCGGCGCAACCAGTGGCCAGGATGGCCATCCGTTTTTCCATTCTGCTAGCCAAATCTGTCTATAGAAGGGTCGTCCCATGCTCAACAAAATACATCTAATAGGCTTCCGTGAGTTTCTGGGTTCACATCTGTTTTTGTACCTTTAGGGCGGGTTTCCAGAGCTCCTGAATCTGCCATGACATTGAAAATTTTAAATAGAGAGCCAGTATTTCTAGGGAATGACGATCTGCTTAAGAGGCAGACAGCTTCTCAGATATAGCTGCACGAAATTACTTTAAAAATACAACGGTGCAACTACGTCTGGTTTCTCCCAAAAGCATTTTTTTTCCAATGCGGGTCAGTTGATAAGTGAGAAGTGTAGCCGACTCTCGGGTAAAAACATTAAGTTTCTACTGTTCTTGAATAGCAAAATCGAGGATATTACAGCAACGAAACTACAACTTGAAATATCATTATATTGATTTTGCTCCTCGTAATACTCCGTAGTCCACAAGACCTAAAAGAGCCAGTAACAAGTACATCTGCAGTTCTTAGAAAAGTACACCTCCTACTAATACGGAATATTAATACGAATATCATATTGGTGCTTACGCCTTATGTGACCTGAAATATCCCTATATGGATTTTGCTCCTCGTAAAACTCCGTAGTCCACAAGATCTACAAGGGCCAGTAACAAGTACATCTGCAGTTCTTAGAAAAGTTTACCTCCTACTCACATATAATGAAGGTGATATTAACACGAATATAATATTGGTGCTTACGCCTCAGGTGACTTGAAATATCATTTATGGATTTTGCTCCTCGTAATACTCCGTAGTCCACAAGACCTAAAAGAGCCAGTAACAAGTACATCTGCAGTTCTTAGAAAAGTACACTTCCTACTCACATATAGGGAGTGGAATACTAATAGGAATATCATATTGGTGCTTACGCCTTATGTGACTTGAATATCCCTATATGGATTTTGCTCCTCTTAATATTCCGTAGTCCACAAGACCTAAAAGAGCCAGTAACAAGTACATCTGCAGTTCTTAGAAAAGTACACTTCCTACTCGCATATAGTGAGTGGAATACTAATAGGAATATCATATTGGTGCTTACGCCTTATGTGACTTGAATATCCCTATATGGATTTTGCTCCTCTTAATATTCCGTAGTCCACAAGACCTAAAAGAGCCAGTAACAAGTACATCTGCAGTTCTTAGAAAAGTACACTTCCTACTCGCATATAGTGAGTGGAATACTAATAGGAATATCATATTGGTGCTTACGCCTTATGTGAATTGAATATCCCTATATGAATTTTGCTACTCGTAATACTCCGTAGTCCACAAGACCTAAAAGAACCAGTAACAAGAACATCTGCAGTTCTTACAAAAGTACACCTCCTACTCACATATAATGAAGGGAATATCAATAAGAATATCATATTGGTGCTTACGCCTCATGTGACTTGAAATATCTTTATATGGATTTTACTCCTCGTAATACTCCGTGGTCCACAAGACCTAAAAGAGCCAGTAACAAGTACATATGCAGTTCTTATAAAAGTACACTGCCTACTCACATATAGTGAGTGGAATACTAATAGGAATATCATATTGGTGCTTACGCCTTATGTGAATTGAATATCCCTATATGAATTTTGCTACTCGTAATACTCCGTAGTCCACAAGACCTAAAAGAGCCAATAACAAGTACATCTGCAGTTCTTAAAAAATTACACCTCCTACTCACATATAATGAAGGGAATATCAATAAGAATATCATATTGGTGCTTACGCCTCATGTGACTTGAAATATCATTATGTGGATTTTGCTCCTCGTAATACTCCGTGTTCCACAAGACCTAAAAGAGCCAGTAACAAGTACATCTGCAGTTCTTATAAAAGTACACTTCCTACTCACATATAGTGAGTGGAATTTTAATAGGAATATCATATTGGTGCTAAAGAGCCAGTAACAAGTACATCTGCAGTTCTTACAAAATTACACCTCCTACTTACATATAATGAAGGAAATATCAATAAGAATATCATATTGGTGCTTACGCCTCATGTGACTTGAAATATCATTATATGGATTTTGCTCCTCGTAATACTCCGTGGTCCACAAGACCTAAAAGAGCCAGTAACAAGTACATCTGCAGTTCTTGTAAAAGTACACTTCCTAATCACATAAAGTGAGTGGAATTTTAATAGGAATAACATATTGGTGCTTACGCCTTATGTGAATTGAATATCCCTATATGAATTTTGCTACTCATTATACTCCGTAGTCCACAAGACCTAAAAGAGCCAGTAACAAGTATATCTGCAGTTCTTACAAAAGTACACCTCCTACTCACACATAATGAAGGGAATACGAATAAGAATATCATATTGGTGCTTACGCCTCATGTGACTTGAAATATCATTATATGGATTTTGCTCCTCGTAATACTCCGTAGTCGATAAGACCTAAAAGAGCTAGTAACGAGTACATCTGCAGTTCTTAGAAAAGTACACTTCCTGCTCACATATAGTGAGTGGAATACTAAAAAGAATATTCTATTTATGCTTACGCCTTATGTGACTTGAATACCTGGCTTCCACTTTTAGGGAGATTACCCTATTTTAGGGAGAAATCACTTCTTTTAGGGACACTTATTTTGAATCTAGGGACAAAGGGAAATCTGCAGTAAAGTAAGGATTTTAAGGGAAAATTTTATTTTCTCAAACAAAAGGCTAAAAAATTCTCAAAGATTGCGTATGCTCGGTTTTTAAAAAAGCTTATGCAGCAACACTGGCTTACGGTGCTGCAATTGCCGATATTTCAAAAAGCTGAACCCTGGAACATTATTTAGGTAGCCTAGTATTATTTTATTTTTTATGCGATGGCTTTGATTGGGGTAAACTGCCGACATAAGGGAGTATTGGTTTGGCTATGCAGCAATTGTGGGCAAGGTTTATATTAACGGATTATTCAGGTAGCTAAGAAATAAACTTACCTCTTTAGTCAGAAGTGCATCCTGAATCAAAATTTAACATGCATTTGCATCGGAAATAAACTTTATCCCTGAACTTTACCATCAGTAAAATGAATTTAGTTATGGATTGGCTGAGGGTCTTACTAACTATATCAAACAAGTCATTGAAAAAAAACTCGATTCCCAAGCAAAATATTGTTGGATTTTGTACAAATACTACTAAAGTCAGGTTTGGAGCCAATAGATCTGCTTCAACGCTAATGAAAGCCATGGTGTCCCTTATATTGAATGTGAAATGTTCATGCCATCTTATTCACTTATGTTCATCCTATGCATGCTTGTCACTTCCCAAGACACAAGAAGACTCGGCGCAAAAATATCTATGCCCACTTTTCCAGAAGCGCTTCCATACGAGATAAGTATCCTGAATTTCAGGAATTTTTTCAATCCAAAGCACTCTCATTTCTTGCACCAGGATAAACCCGTTGGTTGTTCCTTCAGGCCTGCATAAAGAGGCTTATTAAGCATCAGGTTTCTATTACTCAGTATTTCATAGAAACCAATTTTGACGACCCAACTGCAACCAATGACCTTATCTTGTCAAAATTACAAATCAAGTTGACAAAGCCATACCTTGACTTCATGGACTACTCTCTTGGCCTCTCAAACGAATTCAACAAAGTTTTTCAATCTGAGCTTCCAGTTCTTCACTCCCTAAAGACAAACTAGTGAATGATTTGTGATTGATTAAAAGCTGAACTTCTGATTGAAGCAAACTTGTGAATGATGTTGCGTCTAACTTCATGAAACTAGACTATATTCGCAGTTTTGTTGTGTTTACCGAACTGGATCCTTACCTTTCAAGTGAGTAACTGCCTTTAAACCAGACATATGTGGGAATAGCTGTAACAAATGCAATGCAAGAACTCGCAGATGCTCAAGGGTCAAGTGATAATATAGATCTCTTTTACCAGTCTTGTTGAAAATACTATATAGTCCTAATCAAGCACATCCAAGACCCTTCCAAGACGCTTTGGTTGAAACAAGGAATACAAGAAAATTGAAACCGAAATCTCTAAGGCCACTGTCTGTGAGATTTCCTGTTCTAAGAGAAAAGTGTTGCCTCCAGAAAATGGACGTAGAATGGAGGTCAAAGTTAATGACTGATGTCACTGAGCTTCATTTGGGAGATGCCCAAGTTGAAGACCTGTCAGTTGAGCAGTACTGGATAAAGATATTTAGTCTGGAGACTCGCAGTGGCAAAATCAAGTATCCCGAATTGCGGAAGCGCATATATATCATTATCCGAAGTAAAAAGATAACAATTTGATCCTGCGCTGTGCAACATCAAATCATGCAATCAAGTAGATTGTGTGGAAATGTAAAGCAAAATATCCCTTCTTTCTAGGGAGAAAAATAGGGAGAAATCAGACCTAAACATAGGGAAAATAAGGGAAAATTGATGTAAAAATAGGGAAAATTGAAATCGAAAAGTGGAAGCGCTGCTTGAATATCCGTATGTGAATTTTGCTATTCGTAATACTCCGTAGTCCACAAGACCTAAAAGAGCCAGTAACAAGTATATCTGTTAGAAAATTACACCTCCTACTCACATATAATGAAGGGAATATCAATAAGAATATCATATTGGTGCTTACGCTTCATGTGACTTGAAATGTCATTATATGGATTTTGCTCCTCGTAATGCTCCCTAGTCCAAAAGACCTAAAAGAACCAGTAACAAGTACATCTGCAGTTCTTAGAAAGGTACACTTTCAACTCACATATAGTGAGTGGAATACTAATAGGAATATCATATTGGTGCTTAGGCCTTACGTGACTTGAATATCCCTATATGAATTTTGCTACTCGTAATACTCCGTAGTCCACAAGACCTAAAAGAGCCAGTAACAAGTACATCTGCAGTTCTTATAAAAGTAACTTCCTACTCACATATAGTGAGTGGAATACTAATAGGAATATCATATTGGTGCTTACGCTTCATGTGACTTGAAATGTCATTATATGGATTTTGCTCCTCGTAATGCTCCCTAGTCCAAAAGACCTAAAAGAACCAGTAACAAGTACATCTGCAGTTCTTAGAAAGGTACACTTTCAACTCACATATAGTGAGTGGAATACTAATAGGAATATCATATTGGTGCTTAGGCCTTACGTGACTTGAATATCCCTATATGAATTTTGCTACTCGTAATACTCCGTAGTCCACAAGACCTAAAAGAGCCAGTAACAAGTAGATCTGCAGTTCTTAGAAAGGTACACTTTCTACTCACATATAATGAAGGGAATATGAATAAGAATATCATATTGGTGCTTACGCCTCATGTGACTTTAAATATCATTATATGGATTTTGCTCCTCGTAATACTCCTTGGTCCACAAGACCTAAAAGAACCAGTAACAAGTACATCTGCAGTTCTTAGAAAGGTACACTTTCTACTCACATATAGTGAGTGGAATACTAATAGGAATATCATATTGGTGCTTAGGCCTTACGTGACTTGAATATCCCTATATGAATTTTGCTACTCGTAATACTCCGTAGTCCACAAGACCTAAAAGAGCCAGTAATAAGTAGATCTGCAGTTCTAAGAAAGGTACACTTTCTACTCACATATAATGAAGGGAATATGAATAAGAATATCATATTGGTGCTTACGCCTCATGTGACTTTAAATATCATTATATGGATTTTGCTCCTCGTAATACTCCGTAGTCCACAAGACATAAAAGAGCCAGTAACAAGTACATCTGCAATTCTTAGAAAAGTAAACCTCCTACTAACATATAGTGAGGGCAATATTAATAGGAATATCATATTGGTGCTTACGCCTTACGTGACTTGAATATCCCTATATGAATTTTGCTACTCGTAATACTCCGTAGTCCACAAGACCTAAAAGAGCCAGTAATAAGTAGATCTGCAGTTCTAAGAAAGGTACACTTTCTACTCACATATAATGAAGGGAATATGAATAAGAATATCATATTGGTGCTTACGCCTCATGTGACTTTAAATATCATTATATGGATTTTGCTCCTCGTAATACTCCGTAGTCCACAAGACATAAAAGAGCCAGTAACAAGTACATCTGCAATTCTTAGAAAAGTAAACCTCCTACTAACATATAGTGAGGGCAATATTAATAGGAATATCATATTGGTGCTTACGCCTTACGTGACTTGAATATCCCTATATGAATTTTGCTACTCGTAATACTCCGTAGTCCACAAGACCTAAAAGAGCCAGTAATAAGTAGATCTGCAGTTCTAAGAAAGGTACACTTTCTACTCACATATAATGAAGGGAATATGAATAAGAATATCATATTGGTGCTTACGTCTCATGTGACTTTAAATATCATTATATGGATTTTGCTCCTCGTAATACTCCGTAGTCCACAAGACATAAAAGAGCCAGTAACAAGTACATCTGCAATTCTTAGAAAAGTAAACCTCCTACTAACATATAGTGAGGGCAATATTAATAGGAATATCATATTGGTGCTTACGCCTTACGTGACTTGAATATCCCTATATGAATTTTGCTACTCGTAATACTCCGTGGTCCACAAGACCTAAAAGAGCCAGTAACAAGTACATCTGCAGTTCTTATAAAAGTAACTTCCTACTCACATATAGTGAGTGGAATACTAATAGGAATATCATATTGGTGCTTAGGCCTTACGTGACTTGAATATCCCTATATGAATTTTGCTACTCGTAATACTCCGTAGTCCACAAGACCTAAAAGAGCCAGTAACAAGTAGATCTGCAGTTCTTAGAAAGGTACACTTTCTACTCACATATAATGAAGGGAATATGAATAAGAATATCATATTGGTGCTTACGCCTCATGTGACTTTAAATATCATTATATGGATTTTGCTCCTCGTAATACTCCTTGGTCCACAAGACCTAAACGAGCCAGTAACAAGTACATCTGCAGTTCTTATAAAAGTAACTTCCTACTCACATATAGTGAGTGGAATACTAATAGGAATATCATATTGGTGCTTAGGCCTTACGTGACTTGAATATCCCTATATGAATTTTGCTACTCGTAATACTCCGTAGTCCACAAGACCTAAAAGAGCCAGTAACAAGTAGATCTGCAGTTCTTAGAAAGGTACACTTTCTACTGACATATAATGAAGGGAATATGAATAAGAATATCATATTGGTGCTTACGCCTCATGTGACTTTAAATATCATTATATGGATTTTGCTCCTCGTAATACTCCTTGGTCCACAAGACCTAAAAGAACCAGTAACAAGTACATCTGCAGTTCTTAGAAAGGTACACTTTCTACTCACATATAGTGAGTGGAATATTAATAGGAATATCATATTGGTGCTTAGGCCTTACGTGACTTGAATATCCCTATATGAATTTTGCTACTCGTAATACTCCGTAGTCCACAAGACCTAAAAGAGCCAGTAACAAGTAGATCTGCAGTTCTTAGAAAGGTACACTTTCTACTCACATATAATGAAGGGAATATGAATAAGAATATCATATTGGTGCTTACGCCTCATGTGACTTTAAATATCATTATATGGATTTTGCTCCTCGTAATACTCCTTGGTCCACAAGACCTAAAAGAACCAGTAACAAGTACATCTGCAGTTCTTAGAAAGGTACACTTTCTACTCACATATAGTGAGTGGAATACTAATAGGAATATCATATTGGTGCTTAGGCCTTACGTGACTTGAATATCCCTATATGAATTTTGCTACTCGTAATACTCCGTAGTCCACAAGACCTAAAAGAGCCAGTAATAAGTAGATCTGCAGTTCTAAGAAAGGTACACTTTCTACTCACATATAATGAAGGGAATATGAATAAGAATATCATATTGGTGCTTACGCCTCATGTGACTTTAAATATCATTATATGGATTTTGCTCCTCGTAATACTCCGTAGTCCACAAGACATAAAAGAGCCAGTAACAAGTACATCTGCAATTCTTAGAAAAGTAAACCTCCTACTAACATATAGTGAGGGCAATATTAATAGGAATATCATATTGGTGCTTACGCCTCATGTGACTTTAAATATCATTATATGGATTTTGCTCCTCGTAACACTCCGTAGTCCACATGACATAGAAGAGCCAGTAACAAATACATCTGCAGTTCTTAAAAAAGTACACCTCCTACTCACATATAGTGAATGGAATAGTATTCTGGATGTCATATTCGTGCTTACGCCTCAGGCGACTAGTAGGGTCCATGTGTGCTTTCTGTCAATACAAGTCAGCTAGTCAAACAAAGAGCTGGTGAATTGATAAGTGGCAACTATTACAGAGTGGTAAAGATATTGACATGTTACTGTTCTTAATTAGCAAAAGGTTTATTTTTATCAATCGTAATTTCTTTCTCATATAACTGAATTTCTCTCTCATAATTCTTTCTCATTCATTTATCTTGTAGGGCTTAAAATATTTAAAAAGATCATGCAACATACTTATTGATTAGTTTTAGTTTTTTCAACCACAAAAAAAGACCAACTACAAAAAATCAAATTTGGAAACGACTCCGAAATATCAATATATCGATATCAATATGAAATTTCGATAACGATACATCAAATACCAAAATGAAAATATCGACATATCAGAAAATCCAGACATCACCCAAGTCTGAGATTAATTCTTTGATTAATCGTCTTTCTCTACACACTCCGATAAGTAAGTGAAATTGAATCGAACTTCGAAAATGAATTACGAAGGAAAATGTCACCTTTATAGAAGAAAGGAGCATGTTTTGATAGACACTAATAAATGGAAAAAAAAACATTATAAAAAAAATTAATCCATTTTATAATTTCAAAAAAAAAGGTGATTTTTAGTAACGCCAGAAATTCGTAAGTATTTAGCTAGAACATTTCGTCTGTTATAATCGTCCTAATATATAATACAAACTTGATAAGACAAGTCTGTCATCTATGAAGTTCTGGCACAACCAAAATACTAGACTGGCACCGTCACCACCATGTCATAACGATATTCGATAAATTTATAAATTTGTTATATATCCCAGTGAACACAACCTTGAACTCCAGGGAGGCCCTAAAGCGCAGTTACAGACACTAAAACACCATCAGGAGAAATTAAACAGGAATCTACAAAATCTAAAATTCTTACTTCTATCATACTTGGAACTGAATCATCTGAAAAAAAAACCAGCCCCGGCCTTGTATTATTAGACAATAATTGTATATATGTATATTTGCTTATTTATCTGTAAGTTTTTCTTGAAAACGGCGCTATAATTTTTCTGAAAATTGCCCTGCTACGATTTTCTGGTGTGAAAAAAACGATCTAGATAGGTCACGACTATGGGAAAACGCGTTTTAAGACCTTAATTTTGAAAAAAAATCATATTTACGACGTCACTAATGCTTGGAAAAGTTATAATAAATTTTGCAGAAGATGAATGTCTGTGATAAATATTTTAAAAAGCACATTACAATTAATTTGATTGTCGATAGTATAGAGTAATTTGTCGGTATAAACATACAAAAAGGTTTGTCAAATAAATGAAATTAAACTTGTTTTACGAGAGAGAAGCTCGGTGCTCTGGTACTAATTATAAAACAAGCACTCATGCGATATGGCACTGAGCTGAGACAAATAAAATGAAAGACATCAATTAGGCTAAGAAAAGAGGAGATAAACATATAAAATTCTATTGATTTTTGTATCAATATTTCTAAATATTGTTAAAGGAATCCCATCACGTTGAGTGGTAAAACCACTAAAATTTGTAACATATTGATTAAAAGATTTCCGTTTTTTAACTATTATGCGTGGTGTATAGCATTCATTATGAGTAATCTTTATCTCTTTTCTATAGAATGAAGTATGTATAGCTGTACCAATAAAAATTATTCAGATATTATTTTTCTGTATTCACCACGTTAGTGACCAGAAAAACATGCTAAACTTAATTGTTTCTTTTTCCTGACAAGCGGACATTTTTCTACATACAAGGTATACACGCGTACACCTTACAAGATATTCTATCTGCTAGGGCCATTCGTTTATAACTTTTCCATTCCGCCGATTCCCAGAGATGTCTCCATTTTCGGCAAAGCTTTCTAATAATCCTGGTAATTATGTTTTCTCGAGAGCATATTACAGTAGCTGTCTCATTGTTGTTGCTTAATAATTGATGAATATTATGTTTCTTTTGTGTTTTAAAATTAATAATCCTAGGGAAATTTCAGCAAAAGATCTGATTTAATCATGGAAACGGTTTCCATGACAATCCTCCGATAGTCTGAATTTTGATGAATTCTTCCCCTTTGTTCATGTTCCAGATGTGCTCAACCGTTGAACTACAGGGAGTATTTCTAAATCAAAGCACGTTTTTGCTCAGCGAACACTTCTTTAAAAAAAAATTAAAAATTAAATCTCCCATCTCCCAATACACTAAAAAATAATAAATTATTTCCAGATGTGCCAGATGTTCCAGATGTGCTAAACCGTTTACTTACAGGGAATATTTCTAAATCAAAGCACATTTTTGCACAGCGAACACTTCTATTTAAAAATAGCATAAAAAAAATCTCCTATCTTCAAATGCGCTAAAAAATGAAAACTTATTTCCAGATGTTACAGATGTGCTCAACCGTTTAACTACAGGGAGTAATTCGAAATCAAAGCATATTTTTGCACAGCAAACAGTTCTTATTTTACAAAAAAATTAAAAAAAAATTAAATCTCCTATCTCCCAATGCACTAAAAAATGAAAAATTATTTCCAGATGTGCTAGATGTTCCAGATGTGCTAAACCGTTTACTTACAGGGAATATTTCTAAATCAAAGCACATTTTTGCACAGCGAACACTCCTTTTTAAAAATAATATAAAAAATTAGATCTCCTATCTCCAAATGCACTAAAAAATGAAATATTATTTCCAGATGTGCTCAATCGTTTAACTAAAGGGAGTATTTCTAACTCAAACCCCTTTTTTGCACAGCAAACACTTCTTTTTTAAAATAATATAAAAAAAATTAAATATACTACCTCCCAATGCACTAAAAAAGGAAAAAACTATTTCCGGGTGTGCCAGATTTTCCAGATGCACTCAACCGTTTGACTACAGGGAGTATTTCTAAATCAAAGCACGTTTTTCCACAGCGAACACTTCTTCGAAGAGTAATATAAAAAAAATTAAATCTCCTATCTCCCAATGCACTAAAAAATAAAAAAATTATTTCCAGATGTGGTCAGCCGTTTAACTCTATGGAATATTTCTAAATCGAAGCACGTTTTTGCACTGCGAACACTTCTTTTTAAAAATAATATATACAAAAATCTCCTATCTCAAAATGTACTAAAAAACAAAAAAAAAATATTTCTTTCTTCATGCAACATAAAAATGAAAGCGCTGGGTACTAAAGATTAATCATGATTGCACCTGTAGCTGCAACCTAGTAGCGACCAAACCAGGGCCCGTAGCAAATAAAAATTGAAAAACAGCGTTTAAAAAATGGTAAGTAAGGAAAATGGCCATTCATAACTCATTCAGGAATAATAACTATTACCTTGATTAGGCTTAATAGTAAAATATTATTTCAAAGACTGATTTGTGAGAATTTAATACTAAAGATAAAGCGTGAGTAGTCATTCAATGACATATTTACAACTATTCAAGAACAACCCTTGCACTATGACTTACCCAGGCTTTCATTTTTCATCTTAAGAAATTTTATTTGTCTCGGTTGTGGCACAATTTCTTTTTCAGCTTTGTTTTACATTTAGAAAAAAAAAATCTTTTTTTTTCAGTTTTCTTATAATATTTTAATTTACTTTTTAAATCTCACATAAATCTTGTAATCAATTTTCGTCCCTGCTATTTTACTATAAGGATTCCCTATTCATGATTCTGGCTTGCAATACATAATGTGCAGAACGCGCCTATTTCTCCTTGAAAACAACACATATTCATAGCATTATCTACAGGCATTTCACCATTCTTAAATGTTGGTATATGACGATAATCTTTCTTACACGATAGTCTAAACAAACAACGTTAAATAAGAACATTTAAAATCCCAAGAGATAATGCTTGTTAGCTTCCTTTAAAAATACACAGCAGAAACGTTGATTTTAAGAATAATTGTAGCAGAGATTCAAAAGGAGAGACCCCCCCCCCGACACCTATCAAGGAAAGGATTTTAAATAATCTTTATTATCGAAATCAAAACTGTTAGCATTCAAGGTTGTTTTGTTTTGTTTTTTTTTGTTTTTTTTTTTCTAGCCAACATCTAGGCCCGGAATTATAAATTGTCTAAACCAAATATAAAATGATCACATCCCAACTGTGGAATTTTATGAATTCCTTTTGTATATTTGTTTGTATTAGTGAATTCTTATTGCAGAAATCGAAGCACTTTTTGTATTATTTGTATGAGGAAAAAAAATACAAAGAAAAACAAAATATTACGCTTATTATGCAGCAGATTTTAATTTTATTAGAAATAGCATCAGTGATTGCACTCTGGGGAAATCCCCCCTCCCCCCTACGAAGAGGATTCTTATTAATTTTTAGGATGAAGGCTAAAATTTGAAGGATTCTTTTTTTTCTTTTTTTTACTTTTAGCCTTTTAAGTGGAGTTCAGCAAAAGGTCTAAATTAAAGAAAGTACTTGTTGACGAGCCTTCTCTGCAATTTAGATTTTGATATTTTTTTTTCCTTTTTGTCTACTGCATTTAGTATGCACATAACTCTTAAATTCCGGTGCAACATTTTAAAAATTAAAGTACTGTTTGCAATTTTTTGTTGTTGACTATCAGGTGAGTTTCAGCACTGATACAATAAACTCCCAGCCATTTTAATGACTATATTGTTTTTATCCATGGTATATAGTGTGTGCCTAACCATTAAATTACGGTGTAACGTATAAAAATGAAGGTACTAATTTTAATTCTTTGTTGGTGTCTTTCGGGCAAATTTCAGCACCAGTGCTTTTATTAACTCCCAACAACTTAGGATTTTTATGGTTGTTTCCTTTTTTCCACGGTATATAGTATACATTTAACCACTTAATTACAGTGCAATATTTTGAAACTAAAGTTCTGATTGTAATTCTTTGCTTGTGACTTTCGGGCAAATTTCATTCCCAGTACAACAAACTAGCCACAGTATCAAGCGGATTATCAATATTTTGTTAACTGGGACAGTTTTAGTGAATGAAACTTGCAAAAAGGAATTTCGGTTTCTAAAATTCCTACATTTCTAGTAAAACCATGGAAAAATTAGGGAAATTATTCAGAAGATCCAGTACAATTCTAAAGCTGCTAATCGAATATAAGTTTTATATAAAAGCTTATGAATGGAACCATGTAAGTTAAAATTTATAAACTTTTCATAGGATCAGAATTAATATTTTAGAGACTTAAGAGTTTGTTGTATTTTTTTGCTGGTGACTTTCGGGCAAATTCCAGCACAACTACTACAGACTTGTCACAACACCAAGATGCTTGAGACTGACCAACTAGATTTCTCCACCGTTCCACTCTCAAATCTTTTGCTTTAGGCACTTTCCGAGACACGCCTGAAGTGATTCCGTCACTGGGCTTTCAAACTTACCCCTCTCCCATATATGGGTTACCTAACAGACTTATTCTGCAGACGGGAACTTTGTCTGTTCTGACGCGTGTCAATGCCAATGACTGAGATATCCTTTTAATGATACTGGCTACAGCAAACAACACTAACTATATACAATATATATGTATATTTGCACATCCATCATTGTGTGTGAATGCAAAGGGCTTTTTTTAAAAGGAGTTACGAAAAGTGTGGTTCAATCCCACTTTCTAGGGCTATAATGAAAGAATGGTTTTGATGGCTAGAGCACGTTCTGTGGAAGAAGGATGACAGATTGGCAAAAATTGTCCTTTTTGGCCAACCGTCTAAGGCTAAACGGAAATCAGGTCGTCCCCGGTTGGGGTGGGAGGATGTCATAAAGAAAGATTTAAGGGAAATAGAAACTTCCTGGGAGGGTGTAAAGAGAGACGCTTTGAATAGATTAGGATGGAGGAAGAGCGTACGTAGCTGTGTTGGCCTCAGCGCGGCTTGGTGCTATGGTGAGTTGTTGTTAGTAGTAGTAGTAGTTTGAGAGTTCACGAGGGAGTTATCTAATGGACACGTTTGTAGAGGAGTATCTACTTTGCAAGGGGTAACGGGGGCCTGTCCTTGTTGGGGAAGAAATATTAATTATTTTTAATTCAAAGACTGCCTCATTTCGGTATATACCTGTTTTGATCGAAATGATCCCGCATTATCCAGCTCAACAGTGCAATTTCATACGTACTCCCTACAATTAAAATCGAAAAAACAAGATCCCGCAAAAAGGTTCCAAACCCTTAATTTGCTCTCTTGTAAAATACAGAACGTTTTAGAAACGTTCTTTTGTCTTGGACATAAAAATATCCAATATATCAAAGGGTATAGAAGCAATATTGGCAAAATGACACGTACTATTACCAGAGTCAGCTAATCTGCTTAATCCATCATCCGTCGTCGATCGATGCAGTATAGGAGCAGGTGGGGGCGGAGTACTTGAAAGCCCTAGAATAAATAGTCGATTTATTTCTGCACCAGTGACATTAATTTCATTCCCAAAGATTTCTAGGACATCAACTACATTTTACGCTTCATTTATGACAATGTAAACTTAGCGGTAGCCAAAGACTTTAGCAATAGATCCCATAAAAGCTTATTTGATAAATTTTAGAAATTTACAGAATCGTTTCAGCGAGTGCATAATTACCAACTAGAGATAGAGGAAGGGCATTTAATTGGGGTCCAAAATCTCCCAAGAAAATTATGAGAAAACGCTGAAAATTTGGACTATAATATACTCATTATAGCATCAGGATCTACCCTTTAAAGAACCACTTTAAAATTGACGTTACTTGTTTTTTCTTTGAGATGAAGAAACAGTTGAAATTTTCTATGGGGACAAGACTATTCTTCTTTTCCCGGCTTATAGGATTTTCGGTTGCATTTTTCAACTTTTGACCGTAGGATTCTCCATCAAATGCCGTCCAATCTTAACAACTTTGTTCAGCGAACCAATAACAGAGGTCTTCCTGAAACATTTGGCACCTGTACGTATAGCATTTATGAAATAAAAAGGAAAAAATATTAGGGAGCTACATTATTTGGGTCTAGTTGGGAATTCAAACCTCATTCATAATTCTAACAGGGTCATTTCATTGATTTCAGATATCAGTAGCTTTGAAACTTAAGTTACATTTTTCCTTAGATTTCTTTCTTTTTAGCAACACAAAACAACTGTTAGAAACCAAATTAAAACATTTAATATAAACAAAATATTGTGGCTAAAAAGCTAATACTTCTTTAAAGATCTAACTTCAAAGATTCGAGGTAAGCTCTTCAAAGCAAAAAAATGCCAGTTTACACCAGCAGAAAAATATGGGAAAAACAATAAAAATCTGGACAATCCAAGATCATAATATCATAATTACTTCAGGGTTGCACCTACTACTACTACTAACAAATCACTACAGCACCAAGCCGCCTGAGGTCAACAAAGCTAAGCACGCTCCTCCCTCCCTCTCAATCTTCTCAAAGCCTCCCTCTTTACTCCCTCCCAGGAAGTTCCCATTTCCGTTAAATCTTTCCTTACTTCATCTTCCCACCCCAATCGGGGACGACCTGCTTTTCGTATGGCCCTAGACGGTTGGCCGACAAGGACAAAAGTTGCCGATCTGTCATCCTTCATCCGCAGAACATGTCCTAGCTATCCCAGCCTTTTCTCGGTCGGCCAGTCAAATGCCCAAGACAATCCGTAGGCAATTTCTCTGGAAATCATTTAGCAAATCCTCCCTCCATTTTTGGAGCGCACACACTTCAGAACCCTACATGACCACTGTATAATTGTATCTTCCAATATTCTAATCTTGGTTCGCAGACTTATTTTCATATTCTTCCTAACTTTTTCAACAGTGAAAAACACATAGGCCTTGGCTATTCTCTTTTTAACATCTTCACTGCACCCAACGTCTTTACTAATAATACTTCCTAGGTGTACACTTGATCGATACCCAACATCACATTTTCACCTTAACTTATTCCTAGTCTTAGCGATTTAGTCTTCTTAACATTAATCTTAAAACCTACTCTTGCACCCTAAATTCGCAAAACCTCTAAAAGTTCATTCATTCTGCTGACATTTTTATCTAGGATGCTTAAATCATCAGCATAATCCAAGTCCAGGAAAATTTTACTTCCCCATTTGATTCCATGTTTTCCCATTGCGTTGCTATGCTCCTTGGGATCAAGTCCATCAAAACCATCAACAGGCTTTAATTCCCTCGAAGGGCTACATTTCTTAAGGTCACCATGCAGCGCTGTTAGCAGTCCCAGTTTTGGCTAGGAAAAATCGCGAAAGGTCCACCTTGATGCCACAATGAGGTCACACAAGCAGGATTTCCCTGTCGGAGAGAGAAAGGATCCTATGACGGAGCAGAGACCCCAAACCATCTCATAGCATCGGAACAGCGTCAACCTTATACTCCGCCTATTCTCGTCAGGTCATTTCTATTAGCGTGAGTGAATAAATGCAAAAATTCCCAAGGGGAGCTTTTAGTGGCCTCTTGAGGTCTATCCAACAAATACACCTTGAGGTGGATCAAGGTTGTAAAGTACCTAGTAAAGTACGAACCACGGCCCACAGTAACCAAAAGTTTAAAAATGCATTTTAAAAAACAGTCTAGTGAGAAAAAACTGCCGTTTGTAATTAATTCAGGAATGGTAACTATTATTTTGGTTAGTCTTAATAGTAAAACGTTATTCTGAAAAAAGTTACGTGAATTTTAAAAAAGAGCCTGAAACCCCTCGAAAATGGCGTCGCATCGAAACAAAAATAACACCATTGGAATCATAAGTGTCTTAAACCCCAAACAGGAAAATAACAGCCCCCTCCCTCACCTTAAACAAGAAGGAAAATCCCTTTTTCATATGGGCAGCACTAATGTGTCCTCTTCTTTCCTTTTTTCCCTCAACGCTAGATGGGCACTAGAGCATCATAGAGAACTATTTGAGGGCTCATTTGAAAATGCTATATCTACGTGCCTTTAAGTACAATTCATTTAGAAGCAAAGCTCTCTATGACAGCAGACGGTGTGTCCACATCAGTAAATTAAGTGCAAATTGAGTGGTGGGAAAAATCCGAACGGAATATCTCAATATAGTGAATAATTAGGCAATTAAATATTAGCTTAGAGAAAGCAATTCCTTTCTGGTTGTGATTTCTTTTAAAAGCCTTTTTATAATATTCCTTTCAGCCTTTAAGTTCTCTCCGATGCCTATATGTAGCTAATCTTCAGACCTTGATCCATTTATAAGTCAGGGGAAACAATTACTTTTCAAATTACTTTCTTACATTTTAAAGAAAGATTTGAGCTAGGTAAATGAAAGTTTTAGAGACTTTCATGAACTGATATCAGGACTGATTTTCAAAATTCTACAGCCATCTTCTACAATCAGTAACATTAGATTTAGTTAAACGAATCTGATAGGCTACAGAATCCCAAAATGAATGACTTAGCTAGATTCTTGGTTTAGAATTTCAATTATTCGGCTTTTCTTCTGTTCCTTCAAATAAATAACATTAATATCTACTAGAAAAATCTGCCAAAAGCTATTCCGTCAGAGGTCCTTCCAGTCAAGCATTAGTAACAGCAGGAAGCATTTCAGACGGTTCGTGGTAATGAACTGTAAGTAAGGAGCGACCCGGCTCAATGGTCACCGAAACTCTAAAAAACGGAATTTTGATACCAATAGATACATCTATTTTAATGCTGAATAGAATCAAATTTAATGCTGATTTCAAATATATAAGTTTCATCAAGTTTAGTCTTACCCATCAAAAGTTACGCACCTGAGAAAATTTGGCTGATTTTAGAAAAAAAGGGGAAAGACCCCCCTAAAAGTTATAGAACTTTAATGATCAAATCACATCAACCCAAATCACACCATCATATTCAGCGTATCAGAGACCCTTACTGTAGAGGTTTCAAGCACCTATCTAAAAAAAAAGTGGAATTTTGCATTTTTTTGTCAAAAGAAAGATCACGGATGCATGTTCTTTTTAAGTGACCAAAAAAATGGAGGGCAACTAGTCCCCCTCCCACGCTCATTTTTTCCCAAAGTCACCCAATCAAAGTTTTGAGATAGCCATTTTGTTCAGCATGGTCGAAAATATGATAACTAGGTCTTTTAGGATGACTTAATCCCCCACAGTCCCCGGGGGAATGTCTGTAAGTGATGAACTTTGCCCAATGTTTGCCCAATGGGGAATGGACATTGCTATGAAAGGGGTGTCCGGGGGGAGGGCTGAAAGTTATGAACTTTACCCAATGTTAACACATAGTATTGGTTATTGGGAAGTATACAGACGTTTTCAGGGGGATTTTTTTCTGGTAGGTGGTGGGGGGGGTCGGGGGTTATGGGAGGATCTTTCCATGAAGGAAGTTTTCATGAGGGAAGGGACATTGCTACGAAGGGGGCGCCGGATTTCCCAGCATTATTAAAGAAAAAGATCAGAAATTAAATAAACAAAACAAGTTTTTCAACTGAAAGTAAGGAGCAACATCAAAGCTTAAAACGAACAGAAAATATTACGTATATGATTGGGTTCACCCCAAAGTCAATACCTCGCTCTTTAAGCCAAAGATTTTTTAGTACTTTCATAAGAGCTATTTATTTTAATTAAGGGCTTTTGTGATTAAGGGGTATTTTTAAAGAATTGGAACAAAATTCTAACTTTAGCTTTAGGTATTGACTAGGGGGCGAACTCCCTAATACGTATACGTATTAAAAATCTATGAATATAGAAGTTCGTTACGTAAGTTAATTCGTAAGTTACGTATAACATATTACTAATAAAAACGTTCGTAAATAAAATTAAACAAGTTTCGAGAAAGCCATTTAACCAAATAAAAGTAAAATTAATATGCAAATTTTGTTTTAATTATTCATGTACGGCGAGCCAAAATCAAAACCTGCATTAATTCAAAAACGTTCAAAAATTAACTATAAAAACAAGTTTTTTTTAACTAAAAGTAAGGAACGACGTTAAAACTTAAAACGAACAGAAAATATTACGTATATGAAAGGGGCTGTCCCCTCCTCAACACCTCGGTCTTTACGCTAAAGTTTGACTTTCTCACAACTCTATTTTTTTAAACAATAAAAAACTTTAGCGTAAAGAGCAAGGCGTTGAGGAGGGGACAGCCCCTTTCATTTACGGAATAATTTCTGTTGTTTTAAGTTTTAACATCGTTCCTTACTTTCAGTTAAAAAAAAACTTGCTTTTTTAACTTAATCCTTAAAAGAGGACATAGCTAAAATTGAATGAGAATGCTGCTTTTCATACCCATTTCTTCTTTGAGCTTCGGGTAATATTCAGTAAAGGGTACATAGAGTACTTGAAGGTAATTCCTACAATAGGAATTGAATCTTCTCAAACACATGATGCAACTTAATATATTACATAAATATTATACATATTATATACTAAACAGTTCTATGTATTACTATAAATATATACATACAAGATGCATATGGGTATAGAAATATCTTCAATTTCTATGTACCTTGCACGTGGCATTCTGCAAATTTAGATGCAGTCAGGAGTGCATTGTCTGTTTAAATAGAATAATCCACGTCTGAGCAGTCATTTTTGATTGAGGGTCTACATTTTTGAAAGAGAAACGTTTTGAGACTCAGAATTCAATTTGCACATAATTTACTAGCGTGGACACGCAGTCAATTGAAAAAGAGCCGAGCATAGCTTCTGAAAGAACAACCCAAATCTATTTTGACATCACTAGGAATTCATGCTTTGAAATTTTGCACTAATTCACTCACACTAGCAGAAATAGCAACTCTGAAGCGATTATGAACTTTCTTTAATACTTCGATGAAAGTGGTTGAACTTAAAGTTTAAAACTTAACTTTTTTCGCATGCTGACCAATGGTCTGCGTTGCTGCGGTACTGATATACTGATTTGCTGCTTTCGGCCGGGAGTGCACGGCGGGGTTGGGAGAAAATCATCCGAGGCTTCCCGTGTTTTTCCCCTAGATTTCTCCAGGTACCCATTTAAAGCTAGGTCGGCTCTAGCTGAGCTTACAGAGTCACACTATTGACCCTCGTTCCTAACCAAATAACCAGCGAGACCAGGTCTCGAATGAAAGCTAGTTGAGCTATTTGAGCTCAACTAGTTGAGCTGTATATGAGCTATAATATGAGCTAGTTGAGCTATGAAAAATAACTTTTGTGGATCAACTCAGATATCAATCCTGAAATCTCTGAATGTTGTATTCCCAAGAATCTAGTACTTCATCCATAAATCTTAACAAAATATGTTCCAAGAGTGACTGCCTAGCTTATTATATACCGATCCTAAGTAAATACCTATGAAAATTTCGAATTACCTTACCCCCACTGACATAAGTTCAAATGGCTAAATCTATAGCCAAAATCAGTATATTTATAAAAAAAAAAGCAGGTCGTCCCCGAATGGGGCGGAAAGAGGTCGTAAGAAAGGACTAAAGGAAATTGGTACTTCTTGGAAAGGTCTAAAAAGGGCTGCTTTGAATTGGTTGAGATGGGGGAAATGGGCCCAGCTGTGTTGGCCTGAGGCGGCTTGGTGCTGCAGTAAGCTCTTAGTAGTAGTAGCAGTATTAGTATAAAAAAAAACCAATTTCGTTTGACACGTAAGCAACGCACCGTAAAAAAAAAAAAAAAAAAAAAAAAAAAAAAAAAAAAAAAAAAAAAAAAAAAAAAAAAAAAAAAAAAACGGCAGAGGAAAGTAAGGTAGACTATGTTTATTTACCCAAAACAAGAGAAAAAATGCATGAAAGTAGCGGTTCAAATTGTAGATACGCGGTCCAGTTTCTGAAATCAGTGGTATCTGCACCATTTTGTTAGGAATCCTGGTTCAAAAGAGTGAGACTGGTATGATCAATTTTAAAAATGACCATACTTTGGGGAACCATGTTCGTCATCCAAAAAATGGTCAGTGTATGACACGTTCTATGGATGGACAATTACAAATAAATGGTACTTATTGTGAGAACAGATTTAAAGAAATTGCAAATTTCAAGGAAGAGAATAATTTCAAAGGAAGATAATGCTCTAAAACAGAGTAGGGTGGAGAAGAAGCGTGTGCACCCGTGTTGGCCTTGAACGACAACTACGATGATCTATTAGTAGTGGTAGGAAACAAGACAATATCCTAAAATAAAAAAAATAAACAAACTCATCGTAGAGCAGAGCTGCCAGAAACTATGAGAAGACAAAGTCTTCTCATACTTCAACCCTGTTCAAAGTTGAAAAACGCTAAGGATAAAGGTCTAAGTAAAGATACGTTATGGAAAGTCATACCCTGATTTGCATAACTGTTTAATTTATTTATAAGCGAGCTACTTCGAGGTAATTGACTCGAAAAATTGTTGTTCCTAGGATAATAGTTGGGAAGGACAAACTGTGGGGATGAAGACCAAATGGGCCTGTTCCCAAAGTTTAAAAAAAAGAGTAGATTAAAATTAAACGTACAATAGGTCCCTGAAGAACATTCTGTTCCATTCACTTAGCGAACCACCTACGCAATTGTAACGTTAAAGAATGCTTCAAAAAGTAAATTTGGAAATCTCAAGTAATTCGGAAAATTAAATTATTGTTTTCTAAACACATTTAAACTCTGCAAGGAGAAAAAGCTGAATCTCGTTTTTGACACAAAAATCGTAATTTGGCTCACGAGAGATAAAACTAAGATCCGGAAGGCGTTGAGGAAAGCCGCCCTAAAAACAGATAAACAAAGAAAATCATAGGGAAGTTTTTTGCTGCAGTACTGTTGACTTTATACAATCCGTAAACATAGCTGTAAACAGAAATAACTGCGACATATTTGTTTTTTTCTTTTTGCTATAGCAAAAGATGCCTAAAATATAAACGAATTCAGGGAATTTAGTTTTAAACTCTGGAAACTTAGTTTTGACCAGGGCTGTGGAGTCAGAATCGTGAGATCGGAATTCTAGTAAATTTTTGTTGAATGGAGTCGGAGTGGGTATATTGAAAATGTCTGGAGTCGGAGTTGGTTATAACTTAAAAAATCTAGTTAAATGAGCTTTAAACAGGGATAAGGAATCGGAATAGTGGAGTCGGAGTTTTAGTAAATTTTGCTAAATGGAGTCGAAGATGAAGTCCTTATACTGAAAATGTCTGGAGTCGGAGTCCGTTATAACTTATAACCGACTCCAAACCCCTGGTTTTGATCCAAAAAGTTTAGGGATCCTTTAAAACAGTAGTTTTCACTCTGTTCAAAGCGATTGCTCTCGGCGCGTCTTCTTTAAAACGGATCACTCTTTTTGAACAAAACAAAAGACCGTAAATAATGAATAACCAACCGTTATTAAAAACACTTCCATTAAATACAACCATCCAATTAAACACTTTCAAATATTCAAGCCAAATGGATTTAATTCTGTTATATTTTCAAAGTTATAATTTTAAATTAGGATTGTCAAATGTGAATTAATTTTTTGAAGGATATACTTGGCGTTTCATTTAAAAAATTACAAATGTATTTTATTAACTCAAACGAACAAAGGCTAAAAAAAAGTTCAAAATATTCAATTCAAAATTCATTAAAATAAGGGGGGTTGTTTCCGCTCTATACAAAATATCACTTTCTGCTCAGATATTCACACATTAGTTCGCTATCAGACGTTTTTAAAATTCTTGTCGGATCTCCGGATACTGGGGGAGAGGGGGTGTGTTTAAGCATCTAGTATGATCCTAGACAATGAAATAAAGATATCAAAATTGTATTTATAAGGGGGCATATGCCATTCTCTTGGTGTGATGATACGATCTGATAATATTTGTTCCGTTTCGAGGAATTACTGGGCTTTTACAAAAATCTCGATTGTTACGCGTACAAATATCCCCATGGCAACAAGTCATAACAGTAGAAGAAGCCTATTTTTAGCCTTAAAGATTTTTTTTTCATTTTGCAGTTGCTCTTCAAAACGAGCTTCCCTGATTCCACCGGAACAAGAAGTCCGAGCGGATTAAAAGTATACTTTTTTTGTTTACTTTTTTTAAAAGCGGGGTGGATTCCAAATTGAAACAAAGACAATTATTGACAAGAAAATAATTTACAAATCTCACCAATTAAATTCTCATCCTGACTCAAACTAGGCTGATTATCAAGATCTTTGGCCAAACTTTGACTCTTCAAGAACTGTTCAACTTGTTTTGTATAATCTGGCTTAACAGAAACAGCACGAGGGTCAGCTTGCAAAGCAGGGGGGAAAATCGGGACACCTTGCCCTAGTTGGGTATTGAAAGGATTGAAGCTTGCACGAAGCTGTCCATTTGCAATCGGTGGTAGAAAACTCGGCTTTGTTGGCCTTATCGTGGCAGGGGGGCCAATATAAGTAGAAGGCATAGATCCACAATTTTGAACAGGCAAAGCTGTCATAGTAATTGTCGGTGATAATGCTACAGGCTCAGATGGTGGCTGTGACATAGCACGTAATGTGGCTAATGAGGGTTTTGGGTCAGGTTTGATTGGCTCACTCTGAGCTCTGGCAGAAGAATCGAATATCGTTGTTCTTAGCAATGTCTCTTCTATAGCCTGCATCTGTCGATTGATTAATGGATCTAGTTGTGGTTGTTCTTCTTTTCTCTGGAGAGTTTGTCTTTTAGTTTCAGAATTGATACCAGTGTTATTCATAGTAATTTCCGAAGTATCAACTGACTTTCTGTCATTGACTTCAATTGATAATTTTCTTTCAAGAAATCGACCTGAATCGCTTTCTACTTCAACTTCAGATTCAAAATCAGATGAATCGGGATATGGATACATTTGTCTAACTGGCAAATCGCGTTCTTTGGTGATTTTTGGTTGAGGTTGAGGTGGATTGTTTTCAACATCACATACATAGGGTTCTTCACTGAGGCTGATTGATTCGGCCTGTTCTTCCAAAACAGGCTCAGCAAGCCTCCTAGCAACATATGAATTACCTAGTCGATTCTTAGCCTCTTTTTCACCGAACTCGTCCTCGCATGTTTCAAGGGATGGATCTTCCAATAGCTCGCAAGGGCTTAGATTTTCCTGAGGATAGCTCGTTGAAAACTGAAACAAGCTATAAGATCCATCAGCTTTATTTTGTATCTGCATAACCTCTTCAGGTTGTTCAAAACCATTGAGATCTACAATATTAGTATTAATTTTCGGCGGGTTACTAATAGGCTCAATCCTTTTGGCGAAGCCAGGCTTGAAATTTTTGACTGTGATATATTCAGGACTAGTTTCGTAGGCCCGTCCATTTGTGAGGTATTCAGGACTACTCGTATCCTCAGCTGTAATCCCATTAGTCTCAGTTCTAGCACCATATCTACGAGGTGACTTATCATACTGAACTATTTTTGTTTATCGTTTGAATTTTTATTGCGAACAGGAGTACCTGCTTCACTCTGAGTTTGACTAGTCAAACCACCACTTTCACTGAGTGATGAAATCTCTTCGGAAGAAAAACTCTTCAATAACCCAAGGGATCTTCGATTGAATCGTCGAGCATATGGCTGACATTCACTTTCATCATCACTATCAGTTTCTCTAAATTTATTCTCACTAATATCATCATATATCACAGTTCCACACGCATGATTCCTCGCACGAGAAGGGAATCTATCATCATTAGGGGAAAACTTCTGAAATTCTACAGAATCAACACTCTCTGAGCCATCCCAGGAAAGGGGACGATGATATCGTTCATTGGGGGAATTGATGACCTGAAGATCTTTCAGTCGTGCGAGTCTATTCGCACGTCTATGTCTATCAATAAATCTTCTATCTATCCGGGGTCTAGACGACTTCGGCCTCATTTTCCTTGCAATACGTCTAGCTTCTAAAGGCGATGCTGCAGACTCTTGGTAGTGCTGACAGGTTTTGTCATGCAGTTGTCTTGGTCCTGATTGCACAAAATCACCAGCAGTAGGGGGAATGTTAGATCCCCTTAAATTAACACTATTTGCTATTTTCGGCTTACAACGAGGGAAAAGTTGTTCAATAGCGTCTTCAAATTCAGAGTCTGTAAGTGAAATTTTTAAACTTTTCCTTTGCTCAACCATACCTGTGTCTCTTCAAAGCAGATAATACAATGCATCTTGATATGAAACCAAATATATTCCTGTAAACAAAAGAGAGCAGGTAAACAGGATGTCTTCACATATACATCAATACATGACACTGCACTTCCAATGCTTTTGAAATTTGTTAGGTACACTATTTTTTTTTTTTTTTTTATTTTTTTTTTTTTTTAACCGGCATGACCATTTTTTACCATTACTATTTTCTTCGTATACGAAACTTTACGTGGAAAATGTTAGTAGCAATAGACGAAACTAAATAGCACAAGCTTCTGGAGTGTCATACATGAGATTCTATTTTGTTGTAGTTTCTATTCTTAGTTGCGTTATGTCAGTTAATTAAATAAAAAAAAAAAAGTTTTTTAACTGAAAGTAAGGAACGACGTTAAAACTTAAAACGAACAGAAATTATTCCGTATATGAAAGGGATTGTCCCCTTCTCAACGCCTCGCTCATTACGCTAAAGTTTGACTCTGCCTCACAACTTTATTTTGTAAAACAATAAAAAACAATTTAACACAGTCAAAATGACAAAAGTCTGTTTCTTAAGTGAAAGTAGAAAAAAAAATTGTCAAAAGTCTTGTCATAGCCTTTAGACACCATTGATAAGAAGTTGCCTGGATAATTTCATTAGAGAGAAGTTTTGACTTTGATGCCCGAGGTACGAGGTATGCTCACATCTGTTGATAAATACTACAAGTTTAATGATGATATGTACTTTTACTTGATTTTAAAATCACTCTTATGCTTTAATTACAGAGGAGGAAAATTTTAATGGCAAGAAATCAGGAGGGGGGGGGATGAATTTTTCAAAATCTAGAGATTTAGCTTTTCCAATGTTTCTTTAAGAATGCCATTTTTTTTGTGAAAATACCAAAAATATATTTTGATAAATATGGGGGGGGGCAACAAATATTGGTAGCCTTTACCCCCCCCCCTCCGTTCAAACCACTGAAAAATTGCTTTGAAAGCATATATCAAGACTAATTTACTCCCAAGTGTTGTCTATGTTTTTGTATCTTTTGCCAGATTATTCCTACAGATGGGGAAACTAGTGTTTCCAGTTTCCATCTGGTCCAATTAAAAAAAAAAAAAAAATGCCTAAATTTTCACTCTGACTTCAAAATAATGATTGAACGCTGCACGGCTCAAGAACTGAACGCTGCGCGACTTAAAAAATCGAGAACGGGATAGATTATTGGCAGTATAGTCGCATGTATATTTGATTTTATTCTGCAAGCTTGACTATAGCGCAGTTCAGGCACAAGAGTCAAGTAGTGCTAAGTCCTATCAGCGCCGATTTAAAACAAAAGAATGGAAAGTAGTCTCATTTGCACCCATATGGAGGGCAGGGGGGCTCGAGCCCCCCCCCCTGGCTGAATGACACTGCCTTATATTTTATATTTTTGTTTTAATATTTCTATTATACAGCAATGGAAGTGCCGATTAGATAAGGTAAGCCCCCCCCCCAAAAAAAAAACAGCTTATGGGCACCCATTTTTGCACCAATCAAGCTTAAAATTAAGCAGCCTTGTTGTTTAATAGGTGTGCCTTTGCAAGTGTTTACAATTAGTGGATGTGCATCCAAAATAGAGCAAACTTAAAATAGTCACTATTAATCTGAACGTAAACAGAAGGTTCCTAGAGTATCTAAAACTCGAATTTATTCGCAGTACTGAATGGGTAAGAGAATTACAATTCAAGCTTGGGCATCAACATGAATCTTTTTCTGGGGGAAAAGCCAACAAGATAATTCCAATTACATGATCAATCCCCCATTCTCTACATGCTCCAACAATTTCAAAAAATTTTGTGCTCAATATTTTTTTTATGCAGGCAAAACACGAAATAGGTACAATGACAAAGGAATTCACTAGTACCATCGGACTCATAGCGTTTAGGACTGACTGTAAAACAAAGCCCGCAGTTATGCCACCAGATAATTCAGAGGTCGACCGTTGAATAGTTGCTCGAGTTCAATATCAGTAAGTGCACTGTCCTCCATTTCGGCGGCAACAACCCTCACCACCAGTAGACCATAAGTAACCCGAGCTCGTAGTCTCATGTTCAACTTCAAACCAGCCATGGAGGAAGAGACCTGGGAGTACTTGTTACCGAACAACTGAAATTCCATAGGCACTGTGAAAAAGCGGTGCTGAAGCTGCCTCAATTTTTGGCTTGCTGAAACGTGGAACCATCAGCCGTTCCTGCACAGTCCGTCCGAGACTTTATCATTAGGCTTTTTCGGGACTAGGTGCATGTTTGACCTCCCCCACCTACAAGCATGACACCAGACTCATTGATTGAGTTTTAGGACGCACCACCAAGTGCATTCAGGATCTAGAGAGTACGCCGCATAACAAGAGACTGGAGCACCTCTCAGCACATGCCTTCATACGACGATGCTGAACTACAAATTTAACAATCAACCAAACAACACCCTCCTCACTTATCGTGCAGGTTAATACTATACTATAGGACGCTCACATAAGCTAGCCAAGAAAGTGGTGGAGACTAAAACATACCGAAACTTTTATACTAAGCGCACTGTCGATAACTGGAGCAGCCTGCAAGAGGAAATGGTGGCTGCACCCGCTATTGCATTCTTCAAATCAAGATTCGGCGAAGAGTTGAACAATAAGCCATGAAAGAAGGCGTGGGACAGTCCGTGCCACTCAGCTACCACCTAACACCAGATCTCCACGAGAGCGTCTTGTTTGAAGATTGATGCCAGTTGTCATATCCACCCATCTATCACGCGACAGAAAAGTGTCAATTTATACCTTTTTCTACCGCGAAAGAAAAATTCAGGCCCAAATATAGCCAAAATACTATCTACCAATCAAATTTGAGATTGCCATTCGGTTTAGAAATATCGAAAAGTTAGTTTTACAGCCTCTCAATTTCAAAAGGTATACTGACCGGCGGTGACGCATTTGTTTCAAGAAATAAATGCAGTTCATACAGAACGGTATCACTTCAGCGGTTGACCACTTCTAAAGAAAACAATCTAATAAAATAAAAGCAGCACCATTAATATCCTTGATAGTCCTGTATATTGCTCTAGGAATATATGACTTAAAACCTAAAACAATGAAATTCTTACTTTATATAATGCAACATGTTTTTATAAGGGTTGTAAGTTATGCCCTGGGGGCATATAGGGTTTTTATAGAACGCGTTGTCGTAGAAACTTCAAAGAGGGCTCATTCGATTGGAAATTGAAATGGCTAGTGCCCCTTTTAATAGTCGAAAGTGATTGGAGGGCAACTAACACCCCTTCCACGCCCACCATTTCCCCTAACACATCCAATCAAAATTTTAAGATAGCCATTTTGTTCCACGCAGTTTAAAGTTCAGTAAATTATATCTTTGAGCAGGATACTCCCCCACAGTCTTCAGGGCAAGGCTTATAAGTTATGCCCTGGGGGCATATAAGGTTTTTATTGAAATCTTTGTGTAGATACTTGAAAAAGAGCTCATTCGATTGGAAATTCAAAGGGCTAGTGCCCTTTTTAATAGTCGAAAGTGATTTGAGGGCAACTAACCCCCCTCTCTCGCCCACCTTTTCCCCAAACACATAAAATTAAAATGTTTAGATAGCCATTTTATTCAACGTAGTTGAAAGTTTTGGAAATTAGGTCTTTAAGGATGACATCCTCTCCCCCTCCCCCACAGCCCTCTGGGCAAAACCCCTAAGTTGGGCTCAAAACCCCAATGCCTTCCCAAGGCCAGAACATAATTTGCACTTTACTGAAAAAAAATACAAATGAATATACATTGTCGGTTTAATATACATATACTGATATTTAATAATCAAAATGTTAATATTATTTGATTTATTAAAGTTATAAAAGTAAAAACATTTATATTTTTTTCAGTAAAGTGCAAATTATGTTCTGGCCTTGGGAGGGTATAGGGGTTTTGAGCCCAACTTATGTTAATTACTGCTCGTTTTGAATTTGACTCGGTTATTTATTGTAATTTCTGTTCGTTTTGGGTTTCATTTATTTATTGATGCTGATTTGTGGTAGTTTCACGCTTGGTAGATTGTTTGATTTTATTTCTGCTCATTTTTTGTTTAATGGAGTTCTTTACTTTTCTTTGAAAAACTTATTTTGTGGAAAAAGCTTTTTTTTAATTAATTTTAACAAAAAACCTATGACATTTCACTAGATTAAATTAACGGCGAAAAATATCACTGGAACTATATGTGGGACCATCAGACCGCGGGGATGCATCGCCAGAAAAACGACTACGATATTTGGAAAAGGGCATTAAATAAAGAGTCTAATGGTACTACTTTTATTTAATGTTTCATTTAGAAGTAGTCAAACAGATCTTAGCAACCAACTGTAAGTAAGGAGCGACTCGGTTCAATAGTAACCAAAACTAAAAAAAAATAGAAGTTTAATTTCAATAGGTACATCAAAAGAATTGTATTTTTATGCTGATTCCAAATATATAAGATCCAATAAGTTTAGTGTTACATATAAAAAGCTATGAGCCCGAAAAAATTTGCCTGATTTTCGAAAAAGAGGGGAACCACCCCAAAAATTCAAGGAACCTTAGTGAAGATCACTCCATCAGATTCAGCATATCCCAGAACACTACTGTAGAGGTTTCTAGCTCCCATCTGCCAAAATGTAGAATTTCGTATTTTTTGCCAGAAGAAAGATCACAGATGCGTGTTTATTTGTTTTTCTTCGGGGACGTTCGTATCGAACCAATGGTTCTAGAATACAAGAATAGGGCTCATTCGAACGGAAGTTAAAGTTCTAGTGCCCTTTTTAGAGACCAAAAAGAATGGAGGGCAACTAGCCCCCCCCCTTCCTGTGGCCCTTTTCCCCCCAAGTTGCTCAATCAAAATTTCGAGATAGCCATTTAGTTCACCATTTTTGAAAGATCCAATAACTATGACTTTGGGGACAACATGGCCCCCACAACCCCCTGGGTAAAGGGCTGTAAGTTATAAAATTTGCCCCAAATAAAGATAGTATTTATTACTGGGAAGCATACAGACATCACAGATCGAAAGATCACAGATGCATGTTTAGTTGTTTTTCCCCGGGGACGTTTGTATTGAACCAATGGTTCTAGAACACAAGAATAAGGCTCGTTCGAACGGAAATTAAAAATTCTAGTGCCCTTTTTAGAGACCAAAAAGAATGGAGGGCAACTAGCCCCCCCTCCTACGAACCTTTTCCCCCTAAGTCGCCTAATGAAAATTCCGAGATAGCCATTTAATTCAGCATTGTTGAAAGATCCAATAACTATGCCTTTGGGGACAACATGGCCCCCACAGCCTCCTGGGTAAAGAGCTGTAAGTTATAAAATTTCCCCCAAATACATATAGTATTCGTTATTGGGAAGCATGCTGACATTTTCTTGGGGGGTGGGAATTTTCCACGGGGACAATTTTAAAATGTGGGAATTTTGCCAGAATTACTATACGAAATTCTTTTTATTTGTCTTACTATCTCTTTGTCAACTCAGTTTTATATGTGGTGATGTTCCGGGGGAATTGTCCGGTCGAAATTTTCAGTGGAGCTGAACTTATCTGGAGGATTTTTTCGTAGGGAGAGGGGGGAATTCCGCGAGAGAAAAACTCCGTGAGGGAATTTTCTGCAGGGGAAATTCTCCATGAGAGAAGTTTCCACGGGAGCAACTTTCCACTGGGGGTGGGAATCCCCGGGAAAATATTTCAACGAAAGGGGGGATTTCCGGCATGATCTGAAAAATGATCAGTAATGAAAGTCTTTTTCTAAAGAAAGTTACCTAAGGAGAATTCCTCTGGCAGAATCGTTCGCAAGAAATTCTCTGGGGAAAACTTTCAACGAGGATGTAATTGTCCGGGAAGAATCTTAGGGAGAGGGGGGTATTTTACGTGGGAGGAACTTTCCATGGAGGAATTTTCCGTGGGGAGAGAATTCTCCATGAAGGGGGAGCCAGATTTTCCGGCTTTATTCGTTAAAGGACCACAAATTAAATCTTATTGCAAAAGCGGTTTTTACATGAAGAATATTAGTTTGTAAATATCGAATCACTTTGAAAAAAGCTGAATTAACCGTATGGAGACTTTTTACCTAATCCGCAGAAACCAAACACACTAAAATGAGCCTTTGTTCTCGAAGCATTGTCAAAAAAAAAATTATAATTCTAGTATAAAGAGCGAGGAGCTAAGGGTGTGGTAGCCCTAATGTTTAGATTACCGTGCATATAGTGTTAAAAACGAGCAAAAACAAAGTAAACGATATTTCTTAAATGAAAGTAAAGAGCGAAGCTAAAACTGAAAACAGACGGAGATTATTCAAAAAGAGATTATCACATATGAGAGGGTGCCGCCCTTTCAACGCTAAACGCTCTTTACACTTAAGTGTGACCATTTTTATCAGTTCTGAGAACAGCTGCTCTTATAGAAGTTTTAATTAGTAATATCACAGCATTCCAAGAATAAACGGGTGATTTATTCACATTTGTTCTAAATTATACATTATTTTTCAGCTCAAAAGTTTTAAAACACAATCGCTTAACAAAGTACTTGCAGTTATAAACTGGCTATATTTATTATCCTTCTGGGCTAGTTCTTTCCTTAGTCAAACTTTAGCGTTAAGAGTAGTTGTTGAAGGGGTTGCAGTTCCCCTAATATATAGGATAATTTCTGTTGGTTTTAGTTTCAATGTCGTTCTTTACTTTCATTGTTTTTCAATCTTTAAAAATTATAAAACTTCATTAAAATTAAGTTATGCTGATAAAAAAAAAGAAAGTCTGACTTCTGATACGGAACAAATAGTAACCCTCAACACCTGACGCTTGGAGTTTACCAAAGTAGGACTGCTTTTAATTTCGCCACTGTATAACAGCGCCCTATCTTACCAAATGAGATGCTCATACTCCTAGATAAATGAACACTACCAGCAAACTAGAGTAACTAAGAAACGACACTCCTGAACTCTCACACGCCAATTAGAAGTTATCGATTTCTTAGCAGAGGCAGACCCATCTCTCGGCGTCGAGATGGCTTTTGACGCCGGAGAAGCGAGAATCGATATCCGAGAAAGAAACCGACAGGGATCACCAGGGGAATCGCAGATGACGTCATGGTAATGCAGATGACTGAGTCATAGAAACAATAATATAGTGAAAATACTAGCAACCGCAGTTCGGACAAAGAAGAAATAATAAGAGAAAGGGCTTGTTCATAATTCAGATTTGGTTTATCTGGGCTAATCTTTATACTGTAAAACTTAGCTTTAAGTATTTCGATGTGAGACACATTACTCAACTATGAAATGGCGTAGGTTAACTCCTTGCCGTTCTTGAAACATAAAAACAGAAAAAGGAAATAAATAAGACAAATTTTCTACGCTAGACACCACAATATAGTTACTCAGCTTTGCAGAAGAACAAGAGCAATAAATCACGATTTGCAAAGAACCAAGTATTCTCGAACACTAGTCCAAGTCGATCCTAGAACTACAGAAAGGGCAAGGATAAGTAATCGAACACACTGAACAAATGATCCTTTAACAGCTGGAACAGCCGTGTGTGTTCTTCTGGTTTTGCAATATGGTGATGTGAAATTTGACAACTTTGTGAAGAGTATAATACGTTTCAAAGCCAATTTATGACGAAACGCGGGCAATGAACTGAAGATCGATGAAAGGGCAACATTTTTGTGTTAGGGGGACAGTGTCCCCTAAATTTTTGAACTATACATTTATCTTTGTAAAAAAATGATAAGCCAAAACTAGGTACTGTTCTATTAGCTGGGAGACCCGCGAGATATTGTATAGCGAAGATGATAAAAGAAACTAGTCAAACAGGTTCTTTCAACGGAGAATTCCTATGCCGAGCATTGCAAACAGTGGTTTTCTCACTGCGGTTACAATATTTAAACTTTAGTTTTTTGGGGTTTAGGGGAAAAAAAGGTACCTAGGCTAGGTTAGGTTACGTATTTAATATATGCTATGCCTTACCACCACCACCCCTCCCATGTGCAAATATATAGCCGAAATTTGTTTCTAAACTATTATATTTTCATCATATATTGTTTTATTTCACTAGCATTAACCAAACTTCACTTCTCGCGGTTCTCCCAGCTAATACAACAGTACCCAAAATTATTACTACATGCCCCATTCCAAGACAGTACCTTTGTTTTTTACCTCCCCGCAAACCCCTCCCCCCAAAACTACTTTTCTTTAGTATTTTCATTGAAAGAGAAATTGGAAAGATAATTGCTCCGTGATTGGTGCTCCTTTTGATCAGACTCAACATTTCTGATGTTGTCACGGGAGGGAGCAGACCATTCACATTTAACACACTTGAATGGGTCACAAGAAAAGGGACAAAATTCCACAGGCAAAATTCATAAAAAAAAGTCGAAGGTAATTATTTTATTTTAATAAAAATATAAATTGCTCATTTGTTGAAATAGTTGCACCTAATATTTTCCAGTGATTTCAAACGAAAACTTGAATTCTTAATTCAATTAAGGATAATTGAATATATTTTCGTTTTTTTTACCGAGCATATTCTGCAATAAAAAACGTCGATATTTTCTTTAAAGCATAGTTCGCTTCACGTGACGAGGATCCAACTAATTATTTGGATAAAAATACTATTCAAATATATTGAATTAGTTTTATACAATATTTTATAAAACCGTTCAAGAGACAACTAGCCCACCCTCCCACGCCCATCATTTCTCCAAGTACATCCAACAAAATTTTGAGATAGCCATTTTGTTCAGCGTAGTTGATTTCCAGATAGAAAACATATTTTTGAGGAGGACAATCCCCCACAACCCTCAGGGCAAGGATTATAAGTTATGCCCTGGGGGCATATAAGGTTTTTATTGAAATCGAAGAAACTTGGAAAAGGGCTCATTTGATTTGAAATTCAAAGGGCTAGTATCCTTTTTAATAGTCGAAAGTGATTTGAGGGCAACTACCCCCCCCCCTCTCGCGCCCACCTTTTCCCCAAACACATCCAATCAAAATTTTTAGATAACCATTTTATTCAACGTAGTTGAAAATTTTGGAAATTAGGTCTTTAAGGATGACAACCCCTCCCCCCACAGCCCTCAGGGCAAGGGTTGTAAGTTATGCCCTGGGGGCATATAAATTTTTATTGAAAGCGTTGTCGTAGAAACTTCAAAAGGGCTCATTCAATTGGAAATTGAAAGGGCTAGTGCCTTTTTTAATAGTTGAAAGTGATTGGATAGCGACTAACACACCTCTCACGCCCACCATTTTCCCAAACACATCGAATTAAAATTGTGAGATATCCATTTTGTTCAACGTAGTTGAAAGTTCTGGAAATTAGGTCTTTTAGGATGATAACCCCCTAAGAGCCCTCAGTGCAAGGGATGTAAGTTATGCCCTGGGGCATATTAAGTTTTTATTGAAAGTGCTGTTGTAGAAACTTCAAAAGAGCTCATTCAATTGGAAATTGAAAGGGCTAGTGCCTTTTTTAATAGTTGAAAGTGATTGCATAGCGACTAACGCCCCTCTCACGCCCACCATTTTCCAAAACACGTCCATTCAAAATTTTGAGATATCCATTTTGTTCAAAGTAGTTGAAGGTTCTGGAAATTAGGTCTTTTAGGATGATAACCCCCTCAGAGCCCTCAGTGCAAGGGTTGTAAGTTATGCCCTGGGGGTATATAAGGTTTATATAGAAAGTTGTTGCATAAATCATAGGCAGCGCGATCGCACTGCCTAAGTAAAGAACGGGGACACTCGAGAACGAGACAAGAAACGGGGAATAAGTAAAGACGAGGACAGGACACTCCCCCACAGTCCTCAAGGCGAGGGTTTTAAGTTACGCCCTGGGGGCATATAAGAACGATGTTGGCACAATGTATTATTTATTATTTTTTTTCCTTTAGAGCAGGGCACTTCGTATCGAAGAAGTTGTTGTAGAAACTTCGAAAAGCGCTCATTCAATTGGAAATTGGAGTGGCTTGTGCCCTTTTTAATAGTCGAAAGTGATTGGAAGTTGATTAACACCATTTTCCAAAACACATCCAATCAAAATTTTGAGATAGCCATTTTGTCCAGCGTGGTTGATTTCCACATATAAATTATGTTTTTGAGGACAGTCCCCTTAGGGCAAGCCCTTAGGGCAGGGGTTGTAAGTTATGCCCTGGGGGCATATAAGGTTTCTTATAGAAGGCTTTGTCGTAGAAACTTCAAAAAAGGCTCATTCGATTGGAAATTCAAAGGGCTAGCGCCCTTTTAAATAGTCGAAAGTGATTAGAGGGCAACTAACCCGCCTCTCACGTCCACCTTTTCCCCAAACACATCCAATCAAAACTTCAAGATAGCCATTTTATTCAAAGTAGTTTTAAGTTCTGGAAATTAGGTCTTTGAGGTTGACAACCCCCCCCCCCCCCCGACAGCCCTCAGGGCAAGGGTTGTAAATTATGCCCAGGGGCATATAAGGTTTTTATATATCGCGTTGTCGTAGAAACTTCAAAAAGGGATCATTTGATTGGAAATTGAAATGGCTAGTGCCCTTTTTAATAGTCGAAAGTGATTGGGAAAGCAACTAACACCCCTTCCCAGCCCACCATTTCCCCAAACACATCCAATAAAGATTTTGAGATAGCCATTTTGTTCCACGCAGTTCAAAGTTCATGAAATTATACCTTTGAGAGGGACACTCCCCCACAGTCTTCAGGGCAAGGGTTATAAGTTATGCCCTGTGGTTATAAAAGGTTTTTATAGAAATCTTTGTCGTAGAAACTTGAAAAAGGGCTCATTTGATTGGAAATTCAAAGGGCTAGTGCCCTTTTTAATAGTCGAAAGTGATTTGACATAGCCATTATGTGTGATTTGACAATAGTCGAAAGTGATTTTTACATAGCCATTTTGTTCAGCGTAGTTGACTTCGAGATAGAAAATATGTTTTTGAGGAGGATACTCCCCCACAACCCTCAGGGCAAGGGTTTTAAGTTATGCCCTGGAGGCATATAAGGTTTTTAAAGAAGGCGTTGTCGTAGAAACTTCAAAACCGGCTCATTCGATTGGAAAAAAGGCTAGTGCCCTTTTTAATGGTCGAAAGTGATTTGAAGGCAACTAAACCCCCTCTCACGCCCATCTTTTCTCCAAACACATCCAATTAATCATAGGCAGCGCGCTAGCGCTGCCTAAATAAAGAACGATGTGGGCAAAATGTGTTTTTTTTTTGTTTTTTTTTTCCCATACCCGGGCACTTCGTATCGAAGGAGTTGTCGTAGAAACTTCGAAAAGGAATCATTCGATTGGAAATTGGAGTGGCTAGTGCCCTTTTCAATAGTCAAAAGTGATTGGAGGGCAACTAGCCCCCCTACGCCCATCATTCCCCCAAACACACCCAAAACAAAATTTTGAGATAGCCATTTTGTTCAGCGTAGTTGATTTCCAGATAGAAAATATGTTTTTGAGGAGGACACTCCCCCACAACCCTCAGGGCAAGGGTTTTAAGTTATGGCCTGGGGGCATATAAGGTTTTTATAGAAGGCGTTGTCGTAGAAACTTCAAAACAGTCTCATTCGATTGGAAATTCAAAGGGCTAGTGCCCTTTTTAATGGTTGAAAGTGATTGGAGGGCAACTAGTCCCCCCCCCACCCATAATTCCCCCAAAGACATCCAATAAAAATTTGGAGATAGCCATTTTGTTCAGCGTAGTTGATTTCCATATAGAAAATATATTTTTGAGGAGGACACTCCCCCACAACCCTAAGGGCAAGGGTTTTAAGTTATGGCCTGGGGGCATATAAGGTTTTTATAGAAGGCGTTGTCGTAGAAACTTCAAAACAGTCTCATTCGATCGGAAATTCAAAGGGCTAGTGCCCTTTTTAATAGTTGAAAGCGACTGGAGGGCAACTAGTCCCCCCCCACGCCCATCATTCCCCCAAACACATCCAATAAAAATTTTGAACTAGCCATTTTGTTCAGCGTAGTTGATTTCCAGATAGAAGATATATTTTTGAGGAGGACACTCCCCCACAACCCTCAGGGCAAGGGTTTTAAGTTATGCCCTGGGGGCATATAAGGTTTTTATAGAAGGCGTTGTCGCGAAACTTCAAAAGGGGCTTATTCGATTGGAAATTCAAAGGGCTAGTGCCCTTTTTAATAGTCAAAAGTGATTGGAGGGCAACTAGCCCCCCCCCCACACCCATCATTCCCCCAAACACATCCAATCAAAATTTTTAGATAGCCATTTTATTCAACGTTGTTGAAAGTTTTGGAAATTAGGTCTTTAAGGATGACAACCCCTCCCCCCACAGCTCTCAGGGCAAGGGTTTTAAGTTATGCCTTGGGGCATATAAAGTTTTTATTGAAAGCGTTGTCGTAGAAACTTCAAAAGTGGTCATTCAATTGGAAATTGAAAAGGCTAGTGCCTTTTTTAATAGTTGAAAGTGATTGGATAACGACTAAAGCCCCTCTCATGCCCACCATTTTCCCAAACACATCGAATTAAAATTTTGAGATATCCAATTTTTTCAACGTCGTTGAAAGTTCTGGAAATTAAGTCTTTTAGGATGATAACCCCCTCAGAGCCCTCAGTGCAAGGGTTGTAAGTTATGCCCTGGGGCATATAAAGTTTTTATTGAAAGCTTTGTCGTAGAAACTTCAAAAGGGCTCATTCAATTGGAAATTGAAAAGGCTAGTGCCTTTTTTAATAGTTGAAAGTGGTTGGATAGCAACTAACGCCCCTCTCACGCCCACCATTTTCCAAAACACATCCAATCAAAATTTTGAGATATCCATTTTGTTCAACGTAGTTGAACGTTCTGGAAATTAGGTCGTTTAGGATGATGACCCCCTCAGAGCCCTCAGTGCAAGGGTTGTAAGTTATGCCCTGGGGGCATATAAGGTTTATATAGAACGTTGTTGTAAAAATCATAGGCAGCGCGATCGCGCTGCCTAAGTAAAGAACGGGGACACTCGAGAACGAGACAAGAAACGGGGACTAAGTAAAGAGGAGGACACTCCCCCACAACCCTCAAGGCAAGGGTTTTAAGTTTATAAGAACGATGTTGGCACAGTGTATTATTTATTAATGTTTTCCATTAGAGCAGGGCACTTCGTATCGAAGAAGTTGTCGTAGAAACTTCGAAAACCGCTCATTCAATTGGAAATTGGAGTGGCGTGTGCCCTTTTTAATAATCGAAAGTGATTGGAAGGCAACTAACACCCCTTCCACGCCCACCATTTCCCCAAACACATCCAATCAAAATTTTAAATAGCCATTTTGTTCAGCGTAGTTGATTGCCGGATAGAAATTATGTTCTTGAAGACAGTCCCCCACAGCCCTTAGGGCAAGGGTTGTAAGTTATGCCCTGGAGGCATATAAGGTTTTTTATAGAAGGCGTTGTCATACAAACTTTTAAAAAGGCTCATTCGATTGGAAATTCAATGGGCTAGTGCCCTTTTTAATAGTCGAAAGTGATTAGAGGGCAACTAACCCGCCTCTCACGCCCACCTTTTCCCCAAACACATCTAATCAAAACTTTGAGATAGCCATTTTATTCAAAGTAGTTTTAAGTTCTGGAAATTAGGTCTTTGAGGTTGACAACCCCCCCCCCACAGTCCTCAGGGCAAGGGTTGTAAATTATGCCCAGGGGCATATAAGGTTTTTATATATCGCGTTGTCGTAGAAACTTCAAAAAGGGATCATTTGATTGGAAATTGAAAAACTTTGATTGAAAAATCTAATCAAAACTTTGAGACAGCCATTTTATTCAACGTAGTCTTAAGTTCTGGAAAGTAGGTCTTTGAGGATGACACCCCCTCCCCACAGCCCTCAGGGCAAGGGTTATAAATTATGCCCTGGGGGCGTATAAGGTTTTATAGAAAGCGTAGAAACTTCGAAAGGGCTCATTCAATTGGAAATTGAAAGGGCTAGTGCCTTTTTTAATATTTGAAAGTGATTGGAGAGCGACTAACGCCCCTCTCACGCCCACCATTTTCCCAAGCACATCCATCCAATAAAGATTTTGAGATAGCCATTTTGTTCCACGCAGTTCAAAGTTCAGGAAATTATACCTTTGAGCAGGACACTCCTCCCAAAGTCTTCAGGACAAGGGTTATAAATTATGCCCTGGGGGAATATAAGGTTTTTATTGAAATTTTTGTAGTAGAAACTTGAAAAAGGGCTCATTCGACTGGAAATTCAAAGGGCTAGTGCCCTTTTTATTAGTCGAAAGTGATTTGAAGGCAACTAACCCCCCTCTCACACCCATCTTTTCTCAAAACACATCCAATCAATATTTTAGATAGCCATTTTATTCAACGTAGTTGAAATTTTATCAAATTAGGTCTTTAAGGATGACAACCCCTCCCCCCCCCCACAGCCCTCAGGGCAAGGGTTGTAAGTTATGCCTTGGGGGCGTATAAGGTTTTTATTGAAAGCGTAGAAACTTCAAACGGGTTCATTCAATTGGAAATTGAAAGGGCTAGTGCCTATTTTAGTAGTTGAAAGTGATTGGAGAGTGACTAAGGCCCCTCTCACGCCCACCATTTTCCCAAACATATTACCCTGTCAGAGCCCTCAGTGCAAGGGTTGTAAGTTATGCCCTGGGGGCATATAAAGTTTATATATAAAGTTGTTATAGAAATTTCAAAAAGGGCTCCAAACTAAATGTTGCCATAAGATTAAATCAAAATGCACTGTGTTAATGCTAATTCCCATTAAGGCATCAAAGCAGTATCCTAAGAACGATTGAGGGTATTATGTTCAACTTTCGGGGCTGCTTCTGCTCTTAAAATTTAATTAAATCAAAATAGCGTAAGTGTATCCAAGCTTTCAAAGAAAGTAAACAGGTTTTTTTTTGCAAATGGTATCAAATTTTCTATTTCAGGTCAACTAGAGGAGGTATGAAACTAAATTAAATACTACTATTGTGTCCATACATTTAAGAGGGTGTACGTTGTTAAAAATTGCTGAAAATTTTTCTCCAACAAACAAATATCAGGCCAAACTATAAATTCTTTAAAAAAAACGGAAAGATTTAAAGCATTATTCTCTTTTTCTCTGAAAAGACTATTTCAATATAAAACGAACAGAAATTAATTAAAAAAAAATTTTTTCCATAAAATAAGTTTTTCAAAGATAAGTAAAGAACTCCATTAAACAAAACATGAGCAAAAATAAAATCAAATAATCTACCAAGCATGAAACTACCACAAATCAGCATCGATAAATAAATGAAACCCAAAACGAACAGAAATTACAATAAATAACCGAGTCAAACTCAAAACGAGCAAAAATTAACACAAGTTGGGCTCAAAACCTCTATGCCTTCCCAAGGCCAGAACATAATTTGCACTTTACTGAAAAAAATACAAATGAATGTGCATTGTCAGTTTAATATTACATATACTGATATTTAGTAATCAAAATGTTAGTATTATTTTATTTATTAAAGTTATAAAAGTAAAAACATTTATATTTTTTTCAGTAAAGTGCAAATTATGTTCTGGCCTTGGGAAGGCATAGGGGTTTTGAGCCCAAGTTATGTTAATTTCTGCTCGTTTTGAGTTTGACTCGGAAATTTATTGTAATTTCTGTTCTTTTTGGGTTTCATTTATCTATCGATGTTGATTTGTGGTAGTTTCATGCTTGGTAGATTATTTGATTTTATTTTTGCTCATGTTTTGTTTAATGGAGTTCTTTACTTATCTTTGAAAAACTTATTTTGTGGAAAGTTTTTTTAATTAATTCTTGAAAAGGCCGAAACTTAACCATTGGTTTATGTATACCCGGTATTGTTGTTTTTAACCACAGTTTATATAATTATCCAGTATGATCATTCCCTATCTCACCCATTATAAAAACCCGGACCAAGGTGTGAGTGCTCCAGAGAACGTTTTTGCAGATAGAAACATAAGCGGCATCAGATCTTTTCACGGGTAGACAAGTCAGACGCGAAACAATCGGAAACAAGTGGAAACCCGCTATTACGAATAATACACTTTGTTGGAAACAATCGGAAACAGACTAACACCCGCTAATGCAGAAAGAAGTGGGAGGAGCTTTTTGTTCGTACCGAGAATGAAGACCAGAAATGATCTGCGATAAACTTACTGGATAATTCTATAAACTGTGTTTTTAACAAAGTTTTATTCTGAAATTAATGCCCCTATCTTCATTCCGTATCATATTACTAAATGTACCAAGATAATCTTAGTCATATACAAAGGTATGGTTCTCATTAATCAAGGTTAAGGTCAACAAAACTTTCACAAGGCTTACAGATCCAACCCAAGAGCTAGTCCATCTTTAAAGAAAAATACTGTGATACAACACCTTGTGAAGATATTGGGGAACGAGCAGTATATAGAAGAAGATCCTTCTTTAGATTGTTCATCAAAATGCATGTCATCAATAATTTAAAGATGTTTCAATAGCTCATATATTGTATTTTCTACGCAAACCTTGAGTACACCACAAGCCATCACGTGTCTTGCACATGCGAAAATTCTAGAATATTTATGTTGCGCACTGTGGAACGTTTCATTGGTTATCTTTTTATGAATGATTTTTTCTTGTAAGAACCTTCTTACACAATTTTTGAAAATTTTCAATTTTCAGAATAAAACTTTATTAAAGAGGGTGTAATACCTTAAAGAATTGCCATGTCTCGCCTAATTTGAGCTTTTTTAGTTTGTGTGGCCAAACTATTTGAATTCATTGGGTGGTCTTGACACAACTTGTAGAGCTTGGATAGAAGATCCAACTAACGACAGAAAACTAAAAGCCAATACCCACTTTCTCAGAAATCTTAGAAAAAAAAATTATTTAAATTCTCCCATTTTGTGCTGGATAACGATATTCAGATTTAGTGAAACTTATATAAAGCGTAAATTTTGTTGTTGTTTTTTTGTTTCGATTGAACGGCACATAATTTTCTTCTAATAGTTCAGGAAAGGACTTAAAGTCCCTAAGATATTCTAACATACCTGCTTGGAAAACATTAAAAATCAGCTAAAAGGAAGAAGTTCCCTGATGATGTGGTACCACAAGGTACCACATGATTTGTCCTGACAAAGGGTTATGCATTATTTAGGTACATTGAACAGACAGCGCTATGGTTAAAAATTAGTAGAAGATTTTTTTCAGTCATAGAATCATTAAGATTCTATGACTTTTAGGGGGTGTTTTCCCCTTTTTTTAAAATAAGGCAAATTTTCTCAGGCTCGTAACTTTTGATGGGTAAGTCTAAACTTGATGAAACTTATATATTTTAAATCAGCATAGAAATTCAATTCTTTTGATGTATCTATTGGTATCAAAATACCAATTGTATAAAAAAAAGTAACCACGAACTGTTTGAAACAGTTCGTGGTAACAAACTGTAAGTAAGGAGCGATCCGGCTCAATAGTAACCGAAACTCTAAAAAACGAAATTTTGATACCAATAGATATATCAAAAGAATCGACTTTTTATGATTATTTCAAATATACAAGTTTCAATAAGTTTAGTCTTACCCATTAACGTTTACGAGCCTGAGAAAATTTGCCTGATTTTCGAAAAAAGGAAATTTTCTACTGTTTTTTATTCCACGGGGAGCTTTACATGGGGATGGAAGCTTCCAGGGGATGAACTTGTCTAGGACTTGGATGAAGTTTCCAGGGATAAACTGGAGGAACTTGCAAGAATTCCTATACAAAATTCTTTGATATGTCTTGATTTCTCTTTTGAGTCTCAATTTTACGCGTGGAGCTATTAAGGGTAATTGTCCAGGGTAAAGTTTCACCGAGATTGAATTATCTGGAGGATATTTCAGTGGGGACAGCATTTCTCTGTGCAGGTGAGGCCAGATTTCCTAGGCATTATTTAAAAAACGATTCGAAATTAAGTAAAAAAAACAAGTTTTTTCAACTGAAAGCAAGGAGCAACATTAAAACTTAAAACGAACAGAAATTATTACGTATATGATGGGGGTTGCCTCCTCCTCAACACCTCGATTTTTACGCTAAATTTTGAATTTTGTCCCAATTCTTTAAGAACAACTCCTGAAACACAAGAGTCTTTTAATTAGAACAATAAGAAGCTTTTATAAAAGTATTAAAAGCTTTAGCGTAAAGAGCGAAGTTTTGAAGAGGAGGCAACCCCCTTCATATACGTAATAATTTCTGTTCGTTTAAAGTTTTAATGTTGCTCTTTACTTTCAGTTGAAAAAACTTGCTTTTTTTATTTAATAGCACTCAGAACTGGGAAACACGAACGGTAGTAGCGATCTACACTGTCCAGATTAATAGTTTGTCCAGAAAACGCTGGATGTAAACACGGCTTTGCACCCAACTCGACATTAAAACATCATCTATTCTATACCATAAAGTATGTTCTTGGATACAAAAAGTTGAATATTATAATTATTATTTCACGGTACTCGACAATCGTAAAGCGAATCGATGAAAGGATGGGAGGACAAACGGTAAAATGCGAACAAAACAACACAAGGACCAACCGCTTATACTTATAGACTCCAAGATTTAATAATGGTTAACGGTAATAAGCTTTCCTAAGCTATGGATGTCAGGTGTATAAAGACGTGAGAATAATGATGTCTGTGGTGTCTAAGCTAGTCAGTTCCTTCCAGGAATCATCATTTTCTAAAGCTGATTGTAATGCTGGCATAAGTCGGGGCAAGGGTATGCTGGTAAACAAAGATATAACACCAAACCTGCATATTGTGGTATTCTCCAGGACGTTGATGCTTTTTAGCCTTTCAGCTACTTCTTTGGTGTTTCTTATTGTGTTTGCTACTAAGAGTTATGGATCTTAAAATACCAGCCAAATACCTTTCCAACTTTTGCGTAGCTGAACCTACCGTTGAAACAATAGGTCTAAGGGGTATATCTGGTTTGTGAATTTTGGGCGCACCATAAAATCTAGAAATGCCCGGAATGACAGGAAGGAGTTTCCTATAGAGTTGATCATTAATCTTATTTGTAAGACTAAGATTATCCAAAGCTTTTTTGACATTGTCATAAGCAAATTTCACAGCATTAATATAAGCTTTTTCATATACTTTGTTATCATTAAGGAGGTTTAATGATTTGCTGGCATACTCAGTCTCATTGAGTATCACTTTATCTGCTTTGGTGATGATGTTGGTATCTTTCTTGAAATCTGTGAGGACATCCATAGCTTAGGTAAGCTTATTACCATCAACCATTATTATGCTGAAAATGAGTTAGATTAAAGTCACTTTTTTCTTGCGCCTGATTTTATTCGAGTATTTATCATCACGTTAGTGGCCTTCATACAAAACCTGCTACGTCTTAGATCTCTGTTTCATCTTACCTGCACAAAGAGAGAAGGTGCAAATCGCCCTCCAAACCAATTGCTCTTGAAAAATACATTTTTAGGGCTGTCTACTTCCTCCACAGGAAATCTTATGACACAACGAAAATATCAAGTCTGGTGTACACTTCTATATCCGCTATTTTCATTTCTCATTTTAGTGATTTCTAACAGAAAACATTTAGACCGTCTTCAATGTAACAACTACTGATACTTGGATCTTCCACTCTTTTTTTTCTTCTATGTACCATTGCTGAACAGTCGTATGTTTTCTGTTAAAAAAAAAAAAAAAAAAAAAAAAAAAAAAAAAAAAAAAAAAAAAAAAAAAAAAAAAAACTTAAAACAATATTGTCTGGGTTAGTATTGATTTGGAAACGTTATGTCTCGAATATTTATGCTTTTTCCCAATAGACCCTTCATAGCTGATCATAAACATTTTCTATCTTAGCGTCCCTCTCTTGTCAGACAGAAATTCAACTTTTTATGTGTCTACGATTGAACATCTGTCAAAAGCCTTTTTTATCAGTCTTATGATGACTGTCCCAATTTTTCTCCTTGTATTTAAAGAAACGAAAAGCAGGGTCACCCCATGACAGCAATAAAGCCTTCTAGGCATAAAAGAAGTACCACAAGAAACCTGGGTGGTGGAGTCAATAAACTGTAGATCTCAAACTCCTTTCATTATCGAAGGTACGATTCTTGACTATTAATTTTCAAATGAAAGGTTCTAACTTTGACTCGCGAAATTTTTCATCTATTTCGAGACAAAAATATCGACGTTTCTACAGAATTGGGAAATCTACAACGTGTCTGTGGGACAAATAAAAAATTGGGTGAAAATTACATTAGGTAATTTTAATAGAACCCTTAGAACCAGATCCAAAAATGCAATCGTCAAAATTTTTTACCCGGTTTTTAAGTGAGACGTTAGCGTTAAAACAATCAGGACCGTATCCAGGATTTTTTTCGGGAGGGGGGGGGGGGGTAAGTACGAGTCGGACAAGCATTTTGGAGGGGGTCAACCCCCCTGAATACAGCCTTGCGGCAAATTTTCCTGCTAAATAGAGGTTGCCAAGGAGAAGAAAATTCAGTCAAACGGGCCAAAATTCTAATTTTTAAAGAGACATTTTGAATTAATTAATGCAAGTCAATTATGCCTCCAAGAAAACAAAATAATAAGTGAAAAAAGAGCGCAACAAAAAAAAGAAAAAAAAATGCCAAAGAAGCTTATTTTGACGGTTCATTATAGGTTGGATAAATAAATCAAGTTTGATATTGTTGATTTTTTTTTTTTTTTTATTCAGTCGATTTTCTTTGGTTCTTTTGCTGATGACGGCTTGCAACCAGAGTTTTTTTTTAAATAATTATCTATCTACTATTATAGCTAATTGATACCACTGTCTTATTGAGCAGTTCACCAGTTTGCTTATCGTTTTGGGCTAACAAAGAACAAAATATGATATACTACCCCAGGAAACGATAAAATTAGCATCGCTACTAATCCAGTAATTGGCGGCTAAATTCATAGATCTTCCTCAATTTTTCAAACCAAGGGTGCGTTCTAGAGGTCGATTACCATTAATAGTTTTTAATTATTTGTTATTACCTTCGTCCTCAAATGAGAGATAACATCAAATACAGCCAATTGTTTCCACAATCCCTGGTTTGCCTCAGCATTAGCTGCAACCCAGTCAAGAGCGAAACGCGGCTCACTGTAGCTGAAACTTGAAAAAACTGGTCTTTTCAAAAAAAAAAATGTCTAGTGACAAATATTTCCCATGTAACGTTAATTTGAAAATTATAATTTTCATTCCGATATCTACATGACAACAATGTGTTATTCCTCGGAAGAATTTTTTGAAAATTTGAAGACACTTAATTCCTACAAAAATGAGCCCAAAATGAAATAAAAGTACAGCACTGAAACCAGAACAGCTAAAAACCCTTGTTAGGGGTTTACAGTCCCCTATCATAAGAAACAAGAAAAATCATTTTTTTACATTTGTAGTACGTGTGTCTCTTTTTTTTTTCAAGGGCGTTTCACTTCAAACCAGTGGTCGTAGAATATCGGGTGAGGACTCATTTGAACCAAAATATCTAGTGCCCTTTCTAAGTAACAAAATAAATCACTACCCAAGGAAGTGTGGTTTTCTACTTTTGTGGTGCAAAACATCAATTATGGCCTAACTAGTAAAAGGGACTAACACTGTAGCTCCTTCTTGCGCTTACAATAACCAGAATACGTCATTTTGTTACTTTACTTTTTGTTTTCAAAAGAAATGCAAAAAAAAACTAATTAGCATTAATTACAATTCTCTTTTCGAACACGCCCCAAAAATTAGCCAAGTCCTACAGAAATCAAGTCCTACTTTTTTAAAGATTAAAAGATTTAACTTTTTTAGTTTTTTTTTAATGATTTTACCTTTTTTTATTTTTTTACTACTTTTTAAGGATTAATTAAAGGACTTTTTGGCTGGAATATCATTTTTCAAAAACATAGAAATCCCAATGATTTATTAAAAGATGACTGAAAAGGTCATATAAAGGAAAAACAAACCCAATATACCTCGAAATTATAATTAAACCATAAATGAAGACCAAGATAAGCAAATGAATGAATACAAGTTATTACCAATATAAACTCATTAGGGAGATACCTCCAGTCTATGCAGATTATAAATACTACCATATCTGAGATATAAATTAAGTTGAAGGAAAGTCTCTTAGAAAGGGCCACTTTTATTCATAAAAATTCAAAATATTCAACTAAGGAAAGGCACATCAATCAAAATATATATATATATATATAATATATATATATATATATATATATATATATATATATATATATATATCTATATATATATATATATATATATATATATATATATATATATATTATATATAATATATATATATATATACCAACCTTTTCCCAGCAAACTCATTAGCAGCAATAACTGACTCTACTTTCATGAAGACATAAATAAAGCTTTTAATTATGAGAATATCACAAAGTAACACATCCAGTATGGGAATAAATATATTATAAGATCTGGGTGACACAGTACACACAAGCGTTTTAAGGGTGACCGAAAAATTCTTCCCGATGGTTGGGGGGTGAGTCTACAGAAATTTTGGCGGGGAGTATGAACATAAATATACCTTTTTTTTTCTTCTAATAATTATTGTTTTGATTATGAAATATTTTCATAATTTTTTCTCCAATTTTTCCAGAGGAACAACTGTCCACTCTCACTTTGGGCACCCTTCCAAGCATTTCTATGATTTGCTATTTCGCCTTTTCTTCTGTGAACTACGACTAGATACACGACCACTCAAAGATTTTTCACAGCTTCCAAGATTATCAATACTTATCGTTTTTGATTCAGCTGTTTTCTCTACAGAGCTCTCGAATAAGGGAACGTAGAAAACGCGACGACCATTACTAGCCGAATTGGTTAAGGAGCTATACTTTTGACAATTTATAGAATTCCCACTTTGTCCTGAACTAATAACCAATGATTGTTGTTTTCCTTCAGTTTCCAGCTTCAGCCCCAAACCCTTACGTACTCTGTAGAAAAAAATTGAAATAATAAAAATCAGGACTAGAATGGATACTTTGATTACTAGCCATAAAGTATTAAGTGACATTTGAAGCATTTCTTGGTTTTTCTTTACAACTACCATATCTCCTTTATACTTCTCTTCAAGCAAATTCAGTTGTTCGCACATAACTGTCACCAACCCAGTAGTTTGATTTAAAGCCTTTGTAAATCTTCCACTTTTCTTTTATAGACTTTACTGAGCTTTTCCAAATACTCCACACTCAATGTCATATTTTTTTCTAGGGTTCGTAGCTTATTCGATAGTCTAACAAAAACGGTTTTCTTTCTGCTGTGATCCAATGCCAACTGTGACATTCGACTCAGCATTGACCTTCGGCTGAGACATCGACTGAAACTCAGCAGGAGGCTTCTCCGTAGAGCTCACAACGTCTAAAGTTACATCATTAATTTCTGAAAGTAATTTTTCAATAGTTTTTGGAGTCTTTTCAGATCCTTGCTCCAAAATCTCTTCAGAACTTTTAATAGGCTTAGCGTCAGGTATATCTATCAGGTGCAACATCTCAGATTGGATAGGATCAATACTGATATTAACAAACTCCTTTCTTGGACTAGAAATATTTGAGGGGCAAATAAAAACAGGTGACTTGGTCATCCTCTGTAAATAATAATCACAAAAGCATTTCATAGTTTTGGGTCCAAGCATTGTCGCAATGTACAAAGTATATGTGACACTTTTACTCTCACAACAAACTCCACCAGAGGAATCAAATCCATAGCTTTTACAAATTTGGGTATTTTTGAATAGTTTTAGGTAAAATTCAAAAAAATCTGATTGCAAATCACAATTGTAAATAGGGGTTGCTAACTCTATTCCAGGACTTACAGTTTCACCAGATAAGGGAGCCTCTGTAGTTGATTGATTGGCAGCTTTAGTTCCAGCAACTTTCTCAACTGCTATTTTGACAATATTTATCACAGTATCTTTAACAGATATGGATGGTGTTTTGTTGTCAGTAAGATCCTCTAGCATTTCTTCTGCTGTTGAAAAATCTTCGTCTTCATTATGGTCCTTTTCTAGTATTTCAAATTCACTAGTTCCAAAAACACGAAACAATGTGATAGGGCAGTAGTGCTCGTTTCCAAAGTGAGAAAGGATTTCAACCTTTAAAAATTTTCCAAAATGCCTCACTGTCAACATCAAAACTTTGCTCTTGTCTTTGGTCAAGAGCAGAAAATGATCCTAGTAAAACCCACTCTTTTGTCGGGTAGCGGTCACTAATGAGCAAACGGAAGTCTTTGAAACCAGAAGAAAATAGTTCAAAATTGGCAATTTCAATTTTTTGTGGCTGAATTGTTTGGCAAAGCTCAACCACAAACCAAGACTTTGACGAACAGGGACTCAACATATAATCATCATATGATGAATCTAAAATAGCTTTCAAATTTTCAGCTTCTGGATTTGCTGCAATTGTCTTGGCCCCACAACTTAAAGATGCGTAGTTACTTAAACGCATTTTAACTCCATTTCTCTGTGCTGACGGAGCCTTCGCAGTTCCATTTTTAGCCTTTTCTGCTTGCAACATTTTTTCACTCCATTCACTAAAAGAAGGCATCTCTTCATCTTTGGTACTACCTTCTGCTTGAGATTCATTAGGCATATTTTGGTAGCTAATTTCTTCTGTAATCTTTTGAGTAAAAATACCTCCCGGATTAAGCATCAAAGAAGCAGCGGGGGAGTTCACAGTGACTTCGTTTGCTTGTGAATCCAAAACATAGTCATTTTCCTTCATAAAGTATGAGCTATTATCATCTAGATTTTTTTCCTCGTCATTTAATAGGCTGTCACCAGCAGCCAAATTAACAACACTTTCAATATTCGTTTCCTTAACCTCTACTTCACTTAAACTGTCTTCACTATTCACTTTAACTTCATCTTGGCTTTTGTGCTGTAGTTCAGTTCCTGTTTCCTCAATAGTACTTTCACTCAAGTCTTTAGAATCACTGCATGTCTTTTCTGGTAAATGAATGGTTTCTCCGGTATCTGGTTCTTCTGAATTGGGTGTCAAGTTAATAGAATCCAGATTATTTGCCCCAATTACTTGCAAAAGAGTCAGACAAACGAAAACAAGAAACCGTAATACCTTCATCTTTGTTATTTTCTTCTCAGCCTTCAATAAGTAAAAGAGAAAATGTTCAGTTAGGTTACCTATCCTCTACTCAAAAATTACTGTCATCATACGCTGAATAAATACAAGTCAGTTTGAACAAGGGTTGTAAGCTTCTTCAATTCTTCAATATATATGGATATTTGTTTTCCCTTCAGCAATCCATCATATCTGCAAATATTAAACAGTGTTTGCAATATTAAATATTCTCGATATTAAAAATAAATTCTTGAAGAGCACTAAGTTTTTTATATAACAAAAAGTTGTAGTCCAAGCACAAATATTTTAATATATCACTTTAGTACACCATGGTGATATTGCTGATATTATATCCAAATCTGTAATACGTTTCCTTCTCAGGTCAACAAAATCTTATACAGAGAATATAACAAAAGTTATCCATATAGGGACACTAGTTACAAAAGCTTAGGGGAGCACAGCTTATAATTGTCCTGCTGTTTCGGCCATTTCTTTAAAACTAGAGAGAGAGTCATTTGGCCCAATCTTGAAATGGGCAACCCTGTTTCGTGGCAATTTCTCAGACTATTTGAATAGCACCTGATAGAGAAGAAGAAGCATCTTTCGGTAAAAAACAAACTGGCCATGTTTAGCACGCATATACAAGGAACATTGAGCATAAATACCATACTCATTTTCTAATTAAGATCCAATTACTAGAAATTTATCAGTAGCTTTTTCTTCGCTAAAATTTACAATTGAGGAACTCTGGGCTGCTAATTGAGGTTTTCACAAACTCACATAATAGTATTGGAACACAGTATTCTCTTCCACATTCCATTATTCATTGCTGGAAACAAACACATCAAACAGTTTTTGGCACTGGCATATCTCTTCAGATAGTTTAGAAACAACTAAAAGATTCGAATTTCCACATTTTAATAATTGTCACTAAAGCTTCTCAGAGGGGACCAGATCCATCCTCCCCCCCCCAACAAACACACGCATACTCTGAGAAAACAAGCAACCCCCTAATCTATTGAAGTGGAAGGTGTCTCAAGGAGGAAAGTTAGAAAAAAAGCAAGGAATACTGGTCAAAAGGTTTTCATGTTGATAGAAGGGTTTTGTCTGAAAAGTTTCTAAGTAATAAATTGTACAGTAATATGAGGAATATAAGGGAAGAGAGATTGTATTAAATTATGAATTACGAGGACATGAAATGGGGCTATGGATAACATGCAGTCTAATGATACAATAGTAAGATGTTCTACTGGTATATTGAGAATCTGAAAGGAAGTACGGTAGTCAGTTCAGACCTGTCCCGGTTGACGATAGGAGCAGGGTCTGAATAAACGACTCAGAAAGTGTAAAAAAAATTTTTAAACAAGAAAAACGGGTTTTAATTTTCTATAAAGCAGTGAAATACAAAACAATTAATTATGCACAAAAGCTCCGAATATTTCGGCCCCACATCCGGGAGCCTTTCTCAACGGAAAAAAAATAAAATAAATAAATAAATAAAAAAAAACAAAAAACTTAACTTACATCACAATACTAACACATAAAGAGAAAGAAAAAAAAAAACAAAAGAAAATATAAATAAATAAGAAACAAAACTCACATATTAAATAAACACTTCCATGCACTGAATGTCTATAATGATTCAACTCGCCTCCTCCCAGTGTATAAATGGAAATATATTAAATAAACACTTCCATGGAAGTGTTTATTTAATATATTTCCATTTATACACTGGGAGGAGGCGAGTTGAATCATTATAGACATTCAGTGCATGGAAGTGTTTATTTAATATGTGAGTTTTGTTTCTTATTTATTTATATTTTTTCTTTTGTTTTTTTTTCTTTCTCTTTATGTGTTTAGTATTGTGATGTAAGTTAAGTTTTTTGTTTTTTTTTTTATTTATTTATTTTATTTTTTTTTTTTTTCCGTTGAGAAAGGCTCCCGGATGTGGGGCCGAAATATTCGGATCTTTTGTGCATATTAATTGTTTTGTATTTCACTGCTTTATAGAAAATTAAAACCCGTTTTTCTTGTTTAAAAATTTTTTTTTTTGTTTTAATGGAAAAAGCAGTGTGGTCTAAGAAATTATTTACTCAGAAAGTGTTAACGAGAAATGAGCGGATCGTCTTGAGAATGTGTTAAACAATGAAAAGGTCGATGATATAGAAAATAACAAGAAGATTTTCGATAATTTGAAGGCAAAAAAATATTTACTTAGCAAGGAGTAGTAACAAATAATAACGATGCTTTATTGAATCAACACAGTATAACTTATACCCGTCAAATTATAACAAGGAAGACTGAGAGGTAGAGCTCAGTGCAGCTCTACCACATGAAAGAAACGGTATATGCCTAGAGAAGTACCTATAGAGAAGGAAACATGTTAAGAAAACAATTCTTACTTTATAATATGTAGAATAATTGTAGTTAAAACATTTTGCATGCAGCTAAGCTTTATCTTCCCTTATTTCAGTATTTTCTACTTTCTCTAATATATTTATGAATTTTCCTTAATAGCTTTTCTTCGGTTCTGAATCATCCCTGAAGCAAAGTAACTTATAAAATTTATTTGTAGAGGACGCTTAAGTACTTGCAGCGGCGTCAATATGAAATTCATGAGAAAAGTCTATTGACTAAAGACAATTCTGTGAAAAAAAAACAAAAAGAAATATAGATAGCTTTTAATTTCAGAAAAAGGCCAGAATCTTGAGTTGACAGTGCTGCATTTACCAGACTCTTCAAAATTAATGAAATATTATTGAAAAAAATTTACAAATTTCTTAGAAAAAGTAGAAAAACTCTGAAATAAGTGGAGGAAAAGATTGGCTACATGCAAAATATGTTAACTACAATTATTCGGCATACTATAAAGTAAGAATTGTTTTCTTAAGATGTTTCCTTCTCTGTAAGTACTTCTCTAGGCGTTCACCAAAGATACCATCAACAATAAAAATGCATACTTCTTAAAACAGAAAGAAGAAGACGAGGGAAGAAAAAAAAGTAACTGGAGATATTTACACAATATTAGGACAACCTAATACTGTACGCTGAAAGAACCATCTTTTTAAATTCTTTTGAATGTGAGCAACAATGGTGGTTCGCTTAAAAATTCAGATAATTAAAGACAGCACTATCTGGACTGAAAAATAATAAAGCTTTAAGTTTTTAAAGTAAGTATATGATTATTTTTTTTAATATAAGGGTGACAAAGATAAAAATAAGTACTGAGAATTATAAATATGAGTTTTATAAAGGGGAAGTACCTAACGATTTTAGGAAAACCCCAGTTAAACCTCTCTATTAGGAAGATGATGAGAGAAGTGTAATAATTATACAGGCATTATCTAAATTTTTTGAAGGAAACAAATTACTTCGGATGATGATACTTATAAGACCAAAACATAATGTAGATATATTTTTAACAAACATAAATTGTTAGTTTAGGAAGGGGAAGGGCTGGATGCGTTCACAAACTTGTCATGCTTAGATTAATTATTAAGAAGTGTCTGAATTAAAGACCCTTTTGGTCCTGGATCTTATAAATTATGAACAAGTATTTGAGCGAGTTTATAAAAAAAAACCAATAGAGAAGGAACTATACTTGTATGGATTTTATTAACAGTGATTTCTATCTTTGTCAAACCATAAAGTAAGTAATAAATGCTTGTTATAAAAACATATTCAAATCTGAATACCAAACAAAGTGAATCTGAATACCAAAATAGGAATTTTCAATCAAATGAGCCCTCTCTGAAGTTTATACGAGTATCCCTTCCACAACAACTGTATATGCCCCCAGGCATAACTTACAACGCCTACCCCGGGCCCTGAAGGATTGTGTCGACCCCGGAGTTTTCGTTATATGATCTTTGAACCATTTTGAAAAAAAAACAGCTCTCACAAAGTTCTGATCGGATGGGTTTGAGGAAAATAGGGCTTGGAACGGGGGGGAGGGGTGCTAGTTGCCCTCCGATCTCTTTTGACTCTTAAAAAGTGAAAGAGAACTTTCAATTTCCAATCATATGAGCCCTCCCCGAAGTTTATATGGGCATCCTTCCATAAGAACTATATGTGCCCCCAAAGCATTACTTACACACACCTGCCTCCAGGCCCTGGGGGGTTGAGTCGACACGAGACCTTTTGTTATCTGACCTTTGAACTATTTTTAATGAAATGGCTATTTTAAGAATTTTATCGATGGGCTTGGGGAAAAAAGGGTGTGTGGGGGGGGGGTGCTAGTTGCCCTTGGATATGTTTGACTCTTAAAAAGTGAATTAGAACTTTCAATTTCCGATCAAATGAACCCTCTCTGAAGTTTATACGAGCACTCCTTTCATAAGAACCATATACGCCCCCAGAACAACACTTACAACGCCTACCCCCCGGGCCCTGGGGGGCTGTTTTGACACCGGAGTTTTTTCTATCTAATTTTTGAACAATTTTCAAAAAACTGGCTATGTCTAAATTTGTAGCGGATGGGTGTTTGGGGGAGAGAAAGGGCGTGGGGGGGGACTATTTGCCCTTAAATCTCTTGACTCTTAAAAGTGAACTAGAACTTTCAATTTCCAATCAAATGAGCCCTCTATGAAATTTATACGATCGTCCCTTTCATAAGAACCATACATGCCTTTAGGGTATAACTTAGAACGCCTTCCCCCGGGCCCAGGGGGGAGGGGTGGATTGACACCGGAGTTTTTATTATCCGACCTTTGAACTATTTTTAACCAAATGTCTATCTCAAAATTTTCGTCAGATGGGTTTGGAAAAAGAAGCCGTGGGGGGGGGGCTAGTTGCCCTCGGATCTCTTTGGACTATTAAAAAGTGAGCTCGTACTTTCAATTTCCAGTCAAATGAGCCCTCTCTGCAGTTTAGATACGAGCATCCCTTTCATAAGAACCATATATGCCCCAGGCATAACTTGCAACGCCAGCCCCCTGGCCCTGGGGGGTTGTGTCGACATCTGAGTTTTTCTTATCTGACTTTTTGAACAATTTTTAACTTAATAGCTATCTCAAATTTTATCGGATGCATTTGGGTAAAAAAGGGGCGTGGGGGGAGGGCTAGTTGCCCTTCAATCTCTTTTGACTCTCAAAAACTGAACTAAAACTTTCAATATCCAATCAAATGAGCCCTGAAGTTTTTACGAGCACCCCTTCCATAAGAACCATATATTCCCCCAGGGCATAACTTACAACGCCTGCCCTTGGGCCTGGGAGGGGGGCTGTGTTGACCCCGGGGTTTTTGTTATATGTTCTTTGAACTATTTCTACAAAAATGGCTATCTCAAAGTTCTTATCGGATGGGTTTGAGGAAAAAAGGGCGTGGGAGGGGGGGGGGGGTGGAGGGGAATAGTTGCCCTCCAATTTCTTTCGACTCTTAAAAAGTGAACTAGAACTTTCAATTTCCAACCAAATGAGCCCTCTTTGAAGTGTATACGAGCATTCCTTCCATAAGAAACCATATATGCCCCAGGGCATAACTTACAACGCCTGCCCCCGGGCCCTGAGGGGGGGGGGGGGGTGAAGACACCGGAGTTTTGTTATATGATCTTTGAACTATTTTTAACAAAATAGCTATCTCAAAATTTTTATCGGATGCATTTGGGAAAAAAGGGCGAGGGGGGGGGGGGCTGGCTACCCTCCGATATCTTTTGACACTTAAAAAGTGAACTAGAACTTTCAATTTCCAATCAAATGAGCCCTCTCTGAAGTTTATATAAACATTTCTTCCATAAGAACCATGTATGCCCCCAGGTCATAAATTACAACCCTAGCCCTGAAGACTGTGGGGGGGAGTGTCGTGCTCAAAGATATAATTTCCAGAAATTTCAACTACGTTGAACAAAATGGCTATCTCAAAATCTTGATTGGATATGTTTGGGGAAATGGTGGACGTGGAAGGGTTGTTAGTTGCCTTCCAATCCCTTTCGACTATTTAAAAGGGCACTAGCCATTCAAATTTCCAATCGAATGAGCCCTTTTTGAAGTTTCTACGACAACACTTTCTACAAAAACCTTATATGCCCCCAGGGCATAACTTACAACCCTTGCCCTAAGCCTGTGGGAGGGGGGGAGGTCATCTTCAAAGACATAATTTCCAGAATTTTCAACTGCATTGAATAAAATGGCTATCTCAAAATTTTTATTGGATGTGTTTGGGGAAAAGGCGGGCATGAGAGGGGGGTTAGTTGCCCTCCAATCGCTTTTGACTATTAAAAAGGGAACTAGCCCTTTGCATTTCCAATTGAATGAGTCCTTTTTGAAGTTCCTACGACAAAGCTTTCTATTAAAACCTTATATGCCCCCAGGGCATATTTTACAACCCCTGCCCTGAGGGCCGTGGGGGGAGTGTCCTTATCAAAAACATAATTTCTATCTGGAAATCAACTATGTAGAACACAATGGCTATCTCGAAATGTTGATTGGATGTGTTTGGGGAAATGGTGGGCATGGAAGGGGTGTTAGTTGCCTTCCAATCACTGTTGACCCTTAAAAAGGGCGCTAGAACTCTCGATTGCCAATCGAATGAGCCCCCTTTGAAGTTTATACGACGACCCGTTCCATGTGAGGTGCCTCTGGGAAAAAAATAAATAAAAAAAATAAGCCAAAGGCAGCGCAATTAGCGCTGCCTAAGTGAAGAACGATGTTGGCACAATATATATTTTTTTTCTCCATACCCGGGCGCTTCGTATCGAAGGAGTTGTCATAGAAACTTTGAAAAGGGCTCATTCGATTGGAAATTGAAGTGGTTAGTTCCCTTTTTAATAGTCGAAAGTGATTGGAGGGCAAATAGCCTCCCCACGCCCATCATTCCACGCCCATCATTCCCCCCAAACACATCCAATCAAAATTTTGAGATAGCCATTTTCTTCAGCGTAGTTGATTTCCAGATAGAAAATATGTTTTTGAGGAGGACACTCCCCCACAACCCCCGGGGCGAGGGTTTTAAGTTATGCCCTGAGGGCATATAAGAACGATGTTGGCACAATGTATTATTTATTATTTTTTTCCTTTAGAGCGGGGCACTTCATATCGAAGAAGTTGTCGTAGAAACTTTGAAAAGGGCTCATTCAATTGGAAATTGGAGTGGCTTGTGCCCTTTTTAATAGTCGAAAGTGATTGGAAGGCAACTAAAACCCCTTCCACGCCCATCATTTCCCGAAACACATCCAATCAAAATTTTGAGATAGCCATTTTGTTCAGCGTAGTTGATTTCCAGATAGAAAATATGTTTTTGAGGAGGACACTCCCCCACAACCCCCGGGGCGAGGGTTTTAAGTTATGCCCTGAGGGCATATAAGAACGATGTTGGCACAATGTATTATTTATTATTTTTTTCCTTTAGAGCAGGGCACTTCGTATCGAAGAAGTTGTCGTAGAGAAACTTCGAAAAGGACTCATTCAATTGGAAGCTAGAGTGGCTTGTGCCCTTTTTAAGAGTCGAAAGTGATTGGAAGGCAACTAACACCCCTTCCACGCCCACCATTTCCCGAAACACATCCAGTCAAAATTTCGAGATGGCCACTTTGTTCAGCGTAGTTGATTTCCAGATAGAAAACATGTTTTTGAGGAGGACACTCCCCCACAGCCTTCAGGGCAAGGATTGTAAGTTATGCCCTGGGGGCATATAAGGTTTTTATAGAAGGCGTTGTCATAGAAATTTCAAAAAAGGCTCATTCGATTGGAAATTCAAAGGGCTAGTGCCCTTTTTAATCGTCAAAAGTGATTGGAGAGCAACTAGCCCCCCCCCCCCCCCACGCCCATCATTCCCCCAAACATATCAAATCAAAATTTTGAGATAGCCATTTTGTTCAGCGTAGTTGATTTCCACATAGAAAATATGTTTTTGAGGAGGACACTCCCCCATAGCCCTCGGGGCAATGATTTTAAGTTATGCCCCGAGGGCATATAAGAACGATGTTTGCAATATGTATTATTTTTTTTTCTTTAGAGCTGGGCACTTCGTATCACAGAAGTTGTCGTAGAAACTTCGAAAAGGGCTCATTCAATTGGAAATTGGAGTGGCCTGTGCCCTTTTTAATAGTCAAGAGTGATTGGAAGACAACTAACACCCTTTCCTCGCCCACAATTTCCCGAAACACATCCAATCAAAATTTTGAGATAGCCATTTTGTTCAGCGTAGTTGATTTCTAGATAGAAATTATGTTTTTGAGGAGGACACTCCCCCACAACCTTCAGGGCAAGGGTTGTTAGTTATGCTCTGGGGGCATATGAGGTTTTATAGAAGGCGTTGTCGCAGAAACTTAAAAAACGGCTCATTCGATTGGAAATTCAAAGGGCTAGTGCCCTTTTTAATAGTCGAAAGTGATTGGAGGCAACTAGACCCCCATTCACGCCCACCTTTTCCCCAAACACATCCAATCAAAATTTTGAGATAGCCATTTTATTCAACGTAGTTTTAAGTTCTGTAAATTAGGTCTTTGAGGATGACGACCCCCTCACAGCCCTCAGGGCAAGGTTTGTAAGTTATGCCCTGGGGACATATAAGGTTTTTATAGAAGGCGTTGTCAGAGAAACTTCAAAAAAGGCTCAACCGATTGGAAATTCAAAAACCTAGTGCCCTTTTTAATAGTCGAAAGTGATTGGAGGGCAACTAGACCCCCTCTCACGCCCACCTTTTCCCCAAACACATCCAATCAAAATTTTTAGATAGCCATTTTATTCAATGTAGTTTTAATTTCTGTAAATTAGGTCTTCGAGGATGACGACCCCCTCACAGCCCTCAGGGCGAGGTTTGTAAGTTATGCCCTGGGGGCATATAAGGTTTTTATAGAACATGTTGTCTTAGAAACTTCAAAAAGGGCTCATAAGGTTAGAAATTGAAATGGCTAGTGCCCTTATTAATAGTCGAAAGTAATTGGAAGGCAACTAACACCCCTTCCACGCCCACCATTTCCCCAAACACATCCAATCAAAATTTTGAGATAGCCATTTTGTTCCACGCAATTCAAAGTTCAGGAAATTATACCTTTGAGCAGGACACTCCCCCCATACTCTTGAGGGCAAGGGTTATAATTTATGCCCTGGGGGCATAAAGTTTTTATTGAAATCATTGTCGTAGAAACTTGAAAAAGGGCTCATTCGATTGGAAATTCAAAGGTCTAGTGCCCTTTTCAATAGTCGAAAGTGATTTGAGGGCAACTAAACCCCCTGTCTCGCCCACCTTTTCCCCAAACACATCCAATCAGAATTTTTAGATGGCCATTTTGTTCAGCGTTGTTGATTTCCAGAGAGAAATTATGTTTTTGAGGAGGAGACTCCCCCACAGCCCTCAGGGCAAGGGTTGTAAGTTATGCCCTGGGGGCATATAAGTTTTTTTATAGAACGCGTTGTCGTAGAAACATCAAAAAGGGCTCATTCGATTGGAAATTGAAATGGCTAATGCCTTGGGGGCATATAAGGTGTTTATAGAAAGCGTTGTAGTTTCAAAAAGGGCTCATTCGATTGGAAATCGAAAGGCCTAGTGCCCTTTTTAATAGTCGAAAGTGATTGGAAGGCTTGACATTTTTATAGTAAAGATCAATGTGGGTATAATGATTATTTTTTGTTGTTGTTGTTGTTTAGACCAGGGCACTTCGTATCGAAGGAATTGTCGTGGGAACTTCGAAAAGGGCTCATTCGATTGAAAATAGACAGGGCTGATGTCCTTTTTACTAGTCGAAAGTGATTGGAGGGCAACTAATCCCCTCCCACGCCCACGGTCCCACTTGCCCATTATGTTTAAAAACTAAATGTTGCCTTAAGATTAAATCAAAATGCATCGTGTTAATGCTAATTCCCAATAAGGCATCTCAGCAGTATCCTAAGAACGACTGAGGGTATTAAGTCCAAACTTTCGGGGCTACTTCTGCTCTTAAAATTTAACCAAATAAAATAGCGTAAGTGTATCCAAGCTATCAAAGAAAGTAAACAGATTTTTTTGCGAATGGTATCAAGTTTTCCATTTCAGGTCAACTACAGAGGTATGAAACTAAATTAAACACTACTATTTGGGTCCAGATTTTTAGAAGGGTGTACGTTGTTAAAAATTGCTTAAAAATTTTCTCCTGCATACAAATAGCAGGTCAAACTATAAAGTCTTAAAAACCGAAAAGATTTAAAGTATTATTTTGTTTTTCCCTGAAAAGACTATGTCTATATAAAACGAACAGAAATTAATTAAAAAAAACTTTTTCCACAAAATAAGTTTTTCAAAGAAAAGCAAAGAACTCCATTAAACAAAAAATGAGTAAAAATAAAATCAAATAATCTACCAAGCGTGAAACTACCACAAATCAGCATCGATAAATAAATGAAACCCAAAACGAACGAAATTACAATAAATAACCAAGTCATACTCAAAACGAGCAGAAATTAGCATAAGTTGTGCTCAAAACCCCTATGCCTTCCCAAGGCCAGAACATAATTTGCCCTTTACTGTAAAAAATACAAATGAATGTGCATTGTCAGTACAATATACATATACTGATATTTAGTAATCAGAATGTTAATATTATTTGATTTATTAAAGTTATAAAAGTAAAAACATTTATATTTTTTTCGGCAAAGTGCAAATTATGTTCTGGCCCTGGGAAGGCATAGGGGTTTTGAGCACAACTTATGTTAATTTCTGCTTGTTTTGAGTTTGACTCGGTTATTTATTGTAATTTCTGTTCGTTTTGGGTTTCATTTATTTATCGATGCTTATTTGTGGTAGTTTCACGCTTGGTAGATATTTGATTTTATTTTTGCTCATTTTTTGTTTAATGGAGTTGTTTACTTTTCTTTGAAAAACTTATTTTGTGAAAAAGGTTTTTTTAATTAATAATAACAAAACATTGTAGCCGTATGACCTTTTATTATAGGCAACGTTATAGCGTTGCCTCTGATAATGCGTCAACACAATACAGAAGATTTGTCATAATTAACTATTAAACTGCCAAAAGTTTTCCGTATGCCACTGTCACAAGTTTCCCATATGCCACTGCCACAGGTTTTTATCCCATATTGCAGATTTTTCAATATTAAAAAATAATCTAGTGACTATTGACTTTGTAAATAATGCATCAACACAATATTAGAAGAATTTTCATAATAAGCTATTAAACTGACACAAGTTTCCTATATGCCACTGCGACATGTTTTATCCCATATTGCAGATTTTCCAATATCAAAAACGAATCTATTGACTATTGCCATTTTGTAAATAATGTATCAACACAATAACAGAAGATTGTTCATAACAAGCTGAACTGCCACAAATTTCACAAGCTATAACATTCTATAAAAACCCTGGTTGACCACTACCTTAAAAAGAGTGGTGAACTCAGAATATTCAGCTTGGTAGTCTAGTGTTTAGGAACAAAAGAGCTTTGACATGATATATAAAGCTGAAGCAAACAGCTTTACCTTAATTCTCTTACGCAAGATAAAGAAATAAGAAGAGGGCTAAATAATTGCAGTTTAAAGGTCCATACCACTAACACAAGAATAAGGATACTGAAGGTCAGAATAATGACAGTGGCCAAATATGGTACCAAAACATGGGCCTTATGAAAGGTTGAGACATGCATGCAAAATATTTTCAAGATCGATTCTCTAAGCATAGGTTTACGTACTTATTCAAATGACTGTATAAAAAAAACAAGCTGTGGGAAATATCTTATTTCATCACACTTTCTAGGGCTATGATGAAAGAAGGCTTAAGCTGGATAGGTTGACTCTAAGATGAAGAAAGACAGGTTGAAAAAATCGAACTCTTCTTTTTAGACTAAGAGATGCAGTGGACAAAGTTATAAGAGAAGAGCAATACAGTTTTAGAAAGAGTAGAGGATGTGTTGACCAAATTTTCATTCTCAGGTTAATAATTGAGAGGTGCCTGAGATATCAAAACACCTTTAGTCCTCAGTTTTATAGATTACGAGCAAGCATTCAATTCTGTTGATAGAAGAGCTTTAGCAAACGTCTTATCCTTGTATGGTATACCAGACAAATACATTAAAGTAATTAGTGCAATATACGAGAACAACATTGCTGCCATTAAGGTAGAAAATGAGGTTAGCAGCTGGTTGTGTATTAAATCAGGAGTTAAGTAGGCTTACGTTCTATCCCCTTTTATTCGAATCATTTTGATAGACTTCGTTCTAAGGAGCACAGCAAAGACAATGGGAGAACATGGAATCAATTGGGAAAGTAAAACTCTCTTAGACTTCGATTATGCTGATGATTTAAGCATCTCAGATGAAAGTGTGAGCAAAATGAATGACCTTTTAGAGGTTTTGTGTTTTCAGGGTGCTAGAATAGGTCTGAAACTTAATGCGAAGAAGACTAAGTTGCTAAGATTAGGAATAGGTGAAGATGAAAAGGTGATGTTGGGTAACAAAAAGATTGATCAGGGGGACAGCTTCACTTACTTTGGTAGAATTATGAGTAAAGAAGCTGGGAACAGTGAAGATGTTAAAAGTAGAATAGCCAAGGCTCAGGGTGTTTCTTCACAGTTGAAAAAAGTTTGTAAGAATATGAAGATAAGTCTGCAAACCAAGATTACAATATTGGAAGCTACAGTGATGACAGTGGTCAAATATGATTCTGAAGCATGGGTGCTTCAAAAAAGTACTGAAGATTTTCTAGATGTTCTCCAGAGACATTGCCTACAGAATGTTCTGGGTACATGGCTGACTGTATTTCAAACAGTAGACTGTGCAAAAAGTATGGTTCAATCCCACTTTCTAGGGCTATAATGAGAGAAAGGTCGAGATGGTTAGGGCACGTTCTGCAGATGAAGGATGACAGATTGATGAAGATTGTCCTTATTGGCCAACTTTTTAGGGCTAAATAGAAAGCCTGTTGTCCATGGTTGGGGTGTGAAGATGTCATAAAAAAAAGATTTTTAGAGGAAATAGGAACTTCCTGGGAGGTTGTAAAAAGAGAGGCTTTGAATAGATTGCAATGGAGGAGGATCATGCATAGCTTTGTCGGCCTCAGGCAGCTTGGTTCTGTGGTGAGTTGTTAATAGTAGTAGTAGTAGTATATTTAGAGTCAACATGAATAAAAAACTTTTCTGTTGTATATATTGTAATTAAAACTATGTTTTATTAGAGTTTTGATTTCTATCAGTAATGGTTGCTCTTTACATTATGTAAAGAGCAACCTACTATTTGATCCGTGCTCTGTAAATATAAGGGAGGCTACCACAGTCCCCTTGAACTCCTGTATATTTACATTCAAATCTAATATGTGTCCAACAATGCTTCTAGAATGAAACAAAAATCCCTGAAAGAACACTCCTTCAATACTTCTCAGGAGGGAAATGGGATCTGACATATCAAAGATGACATATAGACTCTTCATTTCCAAAGTTTCCAATGTTTATTCTTCAAACACATCTTTTTTTCCAAGGATATTCCAATACATCTTTTTTTACAAGGATATTCCCCATGGATGCCATGGTGCAATCCCCCTGGATATTATAAGACATTAAAAATATATACATAGGAAAATTAGAAACCTTCTCACTTAAATCTTGGTATAAGTAAAGTTCCTTGTAGCCCCCCTCCCCCCTTTAAAAATTTTCCGTGATGCAAAACACCTTCTCCTCTTTTGTGCTGGTGAGCATAAAAATACGATCTTGTATGTTATACACGAAATATACTTCTGTAATAAGAGGGAAGCTATCACCCATATTACAGTCTAGGTCCAAGAATATTTCTTGGAATAAAAGGAGATTAGAGATTGAATCAATGAAACAATTTATTTCAAAACAACTACTCACAAGCTCAAATGGCTAAATTTGTATTACCATCAAATAAATGTAAAGATTAAAAATAACCCAGTCAATAACTACATAAAATACTATTATATTGCACAATCTTCTGTCTAGTATTCAGGCAAAATAACTAAACAAGACACTTTTACTGCCTGTACCACTAAGTAGAGTCAAGAAAAAAATAGAGACTGCTGGTCATTGCCTCCTACCTGCTTGCATTCTACTGCTCAATAAAATAAGATATAAAAGATTTCCTATACATATAACAGGTAGAAACAACATGAAAAAGAACAGGGCTTTTCTTTGTGCATTTACAGTGGTTTTGGGAACATGTGGGAATGTAAGGTGGTTAAAAATACCAGGAAGAGCCTTAAGGCCAAACTAACTGCACAAAGTACCTATTAGATTCAAAGCATCCATCAGATTAATGTCTATTCCCCCCCCCCAAAAAAAAAAAAAACTATATTTACTTAAAACTGAGTGTTGAGAAGTTTGGGTATTATGAGAAACTTTGAGGCTCTTGGCATACTCCCCCCCCCCCACACACACACATAGCTACACAACGATCAACCTGCTCCCCTCCTTAATTAACCAATAAATAATTACTTATCAGTTAACATAATTTCACCAAGCATAAAATGAATTTAAAAAGTTAAATGGTTTTTAAACCATTGTCCATTTTTGCCATTTATTTTGTAAAGACAACACACCTTTGGGAACAAATGGGCCACTGCACTGTATACTGAAACTTGGAGGATTAATCTATAGTTTGTCATTAAGTGATTTGGCAATCTCAGAATTTTTACTTGGTAGATTTTTGGTCTTCTTTGGACCAAAATTTTTTTACTGCTAAAAGTTTGCTGATTTTGTGGGTTTGCATTATTTTTTGTGTTTATTCCATATTAGCAGATGGTCCATAAAGCTAATTTGAAAAAAAAAAACGAAAATTAGTATATACTTGCACAGGGCCAAATGGCTATATCTGTTCCCACTGTGCAGAACTGGGGTGCAGTTATGACAGCAGTTATAACTATATTTGTGAAGAGCATAGAATTAGTTTCGTTAATGGTGTTTCTTTTCAATATGTTGCTTGAAAGCAGTGTGTAATTTGACTCATTATTTGAGCCAAATATTTTTTTTCTAATGGACAAAATTTGCAACTTGTCTTATATGCACTGAAAATCCCAACATGTTAACTGAGAAGGTAAAAAATGGCAGACTTAAAAGATTTACAAATTTGGAAGTTTATTATACTTGATTGTTAAAAATATATTAGTTTGTAGCAGATGAATTGAAATATCAACCTAGCATTAGATTTTGAGTCCAATTGTATATTTTACCTTAGTTCTACAAGCAAAAAAGAACAAGGTGTTGCTTTAAGGATACCTTTAAGGCTTCGAAATCGAATTTGCAAAGGTAGCAATTAGCATGCTTGAAAGTAATGCTAAAAAGTACATTGAGTGGTATGTTTAAAAATAGTATAGTACATCCTTTTTTTGGAAGGAAACCTTACAATAAAAAAAAGTAGTATAATTTGACTTGCAAATCAACACTTTTTTTCAAAATACAATGATTGCTAGCCTGATAATGCACATTTCCCCCCTCCTCTAATGGTGTCATATATAGCCCTATATATGACATATATAGGGCTATATATATACCCTTATATATGAATCTGGTGCCATTAAGCGGGGTTGAGTGCATTTTCCTTGTAGTCACCATTACAATTGGAAAGAGTCATCAAAGAAGAGGGAAAGAGAGGGAATCAGATTGTACTGTTAGTTTTTTATTATTGTGTTTCCTACAGAAGAGCTACAATTCTCCAGTGGTACCATAAATTAAGGTAAATTTGTTGTGGTTGACCACATCTAAAGGAAACTGGGCTAATAAAATAAAAAATAATACCTTTAGATTCCTAGATAATCGATTTGAAAAATAGAATGATGTAATCAAGAAATGAAAAAATGCATAGAGAGTATATAATTTGGGCTTTATATTAGCACATTAGGAGAGGGGAGGGGAGGTTAAGTAAAGTGAAATGCATTTAGGAATGATATAACTAAGTAGTTTAGGGTTTTCAAATCTGTTTTCATAATTTTCTAATGTTTCCTTCTCAACAGCCCCAACTAGAATCCAACAAGTGATACCAAATATAATAATTGTTTGACTTGCACATCTAACTTAGGCCTTGAATGGACCTCAAGTGACTAATTCTGGGAAAGTTCTAGTTGGCTCTACAGAAGGAAATATTTTAATAAAAAAAATAGATTAGTACTGTTAGATTTCTTATTTGATGCTCCTTTTCAATATAATAGGCTAGTTGTTACCCTGTCAATGCACCTCCCCAATGGCTTATATGCTGTCCTAATTAAGGCTATTTCTTTGTTGTTTATCATTTTGTGATGCATTATATCTTCTTTGTTAAAACAAGCTTCCTGAATTTTAACTTGTGCAAACCACTTGATTTCAATAGAACTGTGGACTAAAATCATATGACAGCTTAAATTCTAAAGACCTCACAGGAAGTAGATCAATAGCATCTGAACTTGCAAACTTTTAATAACAGTAGATATGAAGACACTGATTGTAGAGGATTGTGATATTAAAGATTTGACTTGGTTGCAGAACAGCTGAAAGAACTTTCTTACTTGTGATATTGGTGAAAATTAATTAATTTGTGATTACAAGAATGCTGAGATTATTTCTAATGCTTCAAGTTTACACAAAACTGAACTATTAGGTTTGTAAACTTTGAAATGTCAAGGTGCTGTTGAAGCTTTTGACAGTACAAAAATAACTGCCAGGAAACAAGAAGAAAAGCACAGTTCTAGATGGTTGGTAGTTTTCAACTGTGATGCATTTTAGTTGTACTGTGTTTTGATTAATCAAATAATTTAGTCACCAGCAAGCATCAGTGAAAATTAAAGCTTAAAAAAAACTGAGAAAACACAATAATAAATATTGTTCAGTTGTTCTTTGTTTTAACTTCACAATTTTTTTATGAATATTAAAACCATACCTTTCAAAAAAAAAAATATATATATATATATATATATATATATATATATAAATGGGCTGATGCTCAACATTTTCTTTACATTTATGATGATAGAAAGTAAATGGAAAGTGTAAGTTTACCAAACTGTGTAATTTCTAGAACAAAAAATTTCTAGAGAAAGTGCAACATAGGGCCAACAAACTCATACCTTACCTGAGACCACCAGAGAATACAGAGACTACAGTTGCCTAGTCTTCAGTTCTGATATGATAGAGCCAACCTAATAAATACATTCAGCATTGTTAGGAACATTGATAATACCACTCCAACTCACTTCTTCATTTTTACAGAATACAGTAGTACCCATCAACACCAACACACAATTTACCAACCATGTTCACAGTAAAGAATAGGCCAAAACTCTTTGTCTAGCTGAGTGTGGAAGACTTGGAATGCACTTCCATTGGAAATAGTTGCCAGTACCATGGTCCAGTCTTTCAAAAGTAGTTTAGCCCCTACAGATTTCTATACTAGGTCTTATAACAATCTGTTTTTGAGAACATTTTTTATTTTTTGTATTAGCTGTTTTGTGACGAGTATGTTTTTCAGTTATTTTGCATGCTTACTTTTGGTATGTTTCAGTTCTTATCAGCTATGTTTAAGTTAGTTTGGTATGTTACTGTATGTTTTAGTTATTATGTTTTCAGAGTGTGTTACTTTTCATAGAACTGTATGCATGTATTATGTTGTCAACATTGTCACAGACTTTTTTATAATTGTCTAATGCAACAAGCATGATAAAGCTTACTGTATTTTGGTATTAATAAATAAAAAAATGACCTGTAAATGTTTACTTTTGTTAAAATGCTTCAAAGTCTTCAGAGCACTATTTAAAACCAAGAGGAACATCATGTCCCTTTTAAATTGTGTTATTAGGCCTTTTTCTATTTCATAGGATTTTAAATGCATATGTACTAAAAATCAACTGCTGGTCTTATACCAGGATTTACACTTGTATACTATTACATATTGATAATTTTCTACACCTTCTTCTGTTTGCACCATATCATATAGAGTCACTTACTCTTTCTATTCTCACACACAAAATGTACCCTTTTCTATAGAAAATGGTAAAATGTTTGACATTCATACACTTTTGGTTACTAAGGACTGTTTTATCTTCTGGGGCCCTATTAAGGGCTTGAAATTTAAGTTCCCCCTGACACAATTATTGAATTATGAATAAATATAAAAATAAAAAAAGGCATCAAGTGATGCATTCACTTTCATCATAGCTAAATTATTTTGTCAGCTACAAATTTGCTGGAAAATACACAGGTAAAATTCTACTCTAGCTACTTCTGGCTATCTTGGAAAGGGGTTAGGTTATGAAAATGAAACTTTCAGGGTTGGGTCTACAGGCTAAAGTATGTCCTGGGAAGGTATTTTGAAGTACCTACCTCTACTCCTTCTCTCTCTAGAGGGTACTGACCTTTGATGACCTTTAAAAAGCTGTGTGTTGTAAAAGCAAAACCTTGCAAAATAGATCTTCTACTTAAATGAAGTACAACAAAATTGTTTTCAGCTTCACAACTTTGCTCAATCCCAATTTATAAGGTTTTAAAAATATGCAAATACATTTCCAAAATTTTGAAGAAAAAACATTGATGCAGCTTAAAATTCTACTCAAATAACAGGAATTGCATTTTCATAGCTAAAGCCAGAGAAAAAGAATCTGGTAACTGAAAATTAAGGTAAAATATTGTTTTCTCAAAACTTCCCATCCCTTAAAGTTTCATTTTTCTAACCCAACCCCTTTCCAAGACAGCCAAAAGTAGCTAAAGTAGAATTTTAACAAAACATATTTCTAAAAAACTGTCTATTAAGAAAAAATTGCTATTTGTAGCTGATTAAGGAATGATAATTATTATTTTCCTGAGTCTTTATAGTAAAATAGAATTTGAAAACAAATTTGCAGGAATTTTTAAAAAGAGCCTGAAAACCCTCAAAATAAAATCATACAAAACTGGTGTCGTTCCTTAGGGGTTTTGGGTTCTTTTTAAAAACAAATTCTGCAGATTTTTAAACTTTTGGTTATATAGGCTGTTTTGAGACCTTATAGCTCTTCAGGGGCTCAAAATGTAATTTCCTTAAAAAAAAAAGGCAATTGAATTATGAAACAGCATAGGCTAAATAAAGGCATCAAAGGAGTAGGGTAAAAGACTTCTTTTTGGGAAAGACCACTTTTCTTTGGCATTCCAGAAAAATAGATATGGGTTTTTGGACCATCCCTATTTTACTAAAGCATGATGCAATTACCTTAATTACCTTCAATTTGAACTTGGGAGCAAAATTAAGGTCCATACTGGAGAATGTGAGGGTAGCAACAAGAGTCCCACCTTCTTGGTGAAATTTCCACCAATAACTTGTCAGCATTAATTAAAAATGTGGTCTCTCAAAGTAAAAGACCTCTTTTTAGGAAAGACCACTTTTATTTGGCATTCCAGAAAAAGAGATATGGGTTTTTGGACCACCCCTATTTTACTACAGCATGATGTAATGTGAGGGTAGTAACAAGAGCCCCACCTTCTTGGTGAAATTTCTACCAATAATTTGTCAGAATAAATTAAAAATGTGGTCTCTGTTTTGACTAGCAATTGAAAATAAAAATTATATTTAATATTTGTGATTTATAGAATAAATATCAAGCAATAAAAGTTACATTTTTAGAATCAGAAGGAAATTAGCTTTTGGTTAAATATACCAAATCATATTATTGAGTTAGGAATAAAGTGAATACACCATTTGATGCCTTTTTTATGCTGATTATGAATATAATAATCATTTCTATCAGAAATGAATTTTAGACCCCCCTTCCCCCTATATGTGCTGTAGATTCTTTTACTACTGATGACAGTCACTGTATATGTGACCAAAATATCTGGTATTTTTTGTGAAATTTATTATAGGCCTACACTGTCTATTAAAAAGGATTTTATCCCTATTTTGGACTTTTATTTTATTGCTATATATGCCAATTCAGGGTATATATTTCTATATTAGGGGTGGGGGGTGGGGGTAAAGTTTAAACTTACCTCCCATTTACATCAAAAACAAAATTTGCCCCACCTCTACCCCCCCCCCCCCTAATGCAGAAATATATACCCTGAATTAGCATATATAGGGGGGGGGAGGGGCTAAAATTCATTTCCAATAGAAATGATTATTATATTTGTAATCAACATAAAAAAAGGCATCAAATGGTGTATTCACTTTATTCCTAATTCAATAATATGATTTGGTACATATTTACCTAGCTTTCTTTTAATAGCCTAGGCTATGTTATTAAACTAAAACGCTGAAAGGATATATAGGCTAGGCCTAATTGCTATTTCCAAAAAGAGATCCTTTTAAAAGTCAATAAACTAGGCTAATAATTTTGATTGGTTGACCTTAACTAGGCTAATTTAACAATAGGCCTAGGCTAACCATAGGCTATTTATGCATAGCTTGAATTAAAGTTATCAAGTATTTTGCAGTAGGTGGCATAGGTTGCATCAAGACATGGCCAATTGTAGACAGAGAAAAGCCAAGACAGATAGTCCAAGTATTTGAGAGGCAAATGTTTAAATGGCTGGGACATGGGTAAATGGCAAGAGTAGACATGACTCTCTTATTGGACACATACTTGATGAAAATGAATTTCAGCCCCCCCCCCCTATATATGCCAATTCAGGGTTAGGTTAGGTATATAGGCTATAGGGAGGGGGGGGGGCTGAAATTCATTTCTGATAGAAATGATTATTATATTTGTAATCAGCATAAAAAAATGCATTGAATGGTGTATTCACTTTATTTCTAACTCAATAATATGATTTGGTAGAACTTTACCAAAAAGGCATCAAATGGTGTATTCACTTTATTTCTAACTCAATAATAGGCTATGATTTGGTAGAACTTTACCCCAGATTCACCAAAAATGCCATTATATAGTATGCTCACCATGTACCTCCCTATGTAAGTAATGGGAACTTACCGACACAATTAAAGCCAATTTTCCCACAATAAGTGTTAGCCTAGCCTATGGACTCTGCATTTTCTAAGTCTTAGATCCCACACAAAACAAATGTGACAGTCAATTTTTTTAAGACGAGCTCAAAACAAGGCCTTACTAATTTATCTAATTGACTTACTTATGATGAGAAATAAATTTCAACGGGTATAAGTTAGCCTAGCTGTGCAAAACAATTAGGAAAAAATCACTAATCAGCTTTATTCTGTTTCTTCAAAAATTATAAGATAAATGAAAGGAATGATTTTCCGCGTCATCTAATATTTGTTGCTAGACAAAATGATTTTTAAAGCTTTCCCACATGCAACATGCGATGAATAAATTCTTCAGTTTTAAGAGTAATGAGCAAAACCTTACAGTAACCATACCAGAGGTAACCTCTAGGATTAGTCTTGCGTCCATGCTGAAATTCTAGGTTAGTGGGAAGCATGGGCGTAGGGAGGGGGGGGGGGCAGCTGCCCCCCTAGACCTTCAAATTTACATTAGATATGGCTGGAAAAGCAGATGGTTTGGAAAAAGCAGTTGATAAAACTCCATCACACTATTGACTGCCCCCCCTAGACAATATGCTGCCTACGCCCATGGTGGGAAGTAGTTAAGCTATGTGAATGAAACTCAGGAATAGATCCCTGATCCATAGAAAATAATTAGCCTATTTCTTCATAATATGCAGTCATGGTTTTGTCTTGAAGGTTGTTCCAGTTGTTGGAAATACACTTTGTAGAAAAGTTTTGGTGCATTCCGGTCTTCACTCTTTGCTTTGCTAGCTTCTGCAAGTGTCCTCTAGTGTTGTGTCGACCTGTATTTTTTGTGAGGAGGGTGTTATTTGGTTTATTATTATATTTTTCGGTTAGCCTCATATCACATCTGCAACATCTGAAGACCAGCATTGGTAGTTTAGGTGATTCAGTCTCTTATCATAGGCTACAGCATATTTTGCAGACCTATGATGCATTTGGTTGCACTCCTTCAGTTATTCTGGTGTAATGCTTGGAGGGGGGAGGTCAGACAGGTTCCAAAATCCAAGAACAGTCTAACAATAGCCTTGTAAAGTCTCAGGAAGACAGTTTGGGAGCAGCTAGTAATAGTGCATTTCAGCAGGCCTAAACTTGAGTTAGGTTTCAACACTGCTTGTTGCCAATGCCTGTGGAACTTCAGTTGCTCATCAACAAGTACTCCCAAGTCTTGTTCTTCATGACTGGTTTGTAGCTGAATATCAGACTGCAGCTTCTGGTCACACATGGTATACTTGTGGTGAGGATTACCATTGCCAAAATGGAGGACACTGCATTTATTGATGTTGAAATCAAGCAGCCATTTGCTGATCCACTTCTGGATTCTCTGGAGGTCTAATTTCAGGCCTTGTTGAATGGCTGGTCTGAAAAGCTTGGAGTCATCAGCATAAAGTGTAATGTTATTTATGGCTTCCTTTGTCATACCATTATGTAAATGAGAAAGAGGGTGGGGTGTAGGATGGTACTCTGAGGAACTC